>JABFQD010000020.1:0-58641 GCA_022817045.1 Psix sp. ZL-2020
AAACGTAGGTGATTAAAAAACTTTGTATGAAAAATTGGTAGATGAATAACTAAAGTCATAACGTGGGTTTAAAGATATATTAATTTTTATCGATCTGTCTTCTTTAGCAAACATTATTTCTTTCAGAATAGGAAAGATTTTAACTTGATTATCACAGTTTTTCTTGACTTATTTGAATAATTATTTTTTAATTATAATTTAGTCTATAGAAATTGATCATTTTACTATTGTACAAATATTTTTCATCCTGTCATATCAAAAGATGTTTTTGTGATCGAAATTTTTAAAATGATATTTTTATTTTTCAAAATATAAAGTGAAAAAGCGTGTCACTCTTTAAATTAGACAATTTAATCTAATTCTCGTAGTTTTGACATCCTTAAAATGATGAATTATTTTTAACAAAACGCTATACGTAATTATTTTCATGTATTGTATTTTTTGTTTTGGAGATTTGATTTTTATGTTAATGTGATTATTTATGAAAGTACTCAAAATATTCTTAGAAGTATAAATTCTTCAACAATTAGTTTGTGCATTCTATTTTGATGTATTTCATTTTACGAAAATAATATTAAAAATATTAGGTTCAAATCAAGGAGATGATCCGCTACCCCCGGCACGTAATTATTTATTTTTGAAGCATTGAATTCTTTTCACTTTCAAAACTAATTTTGTCGTAATTTTGAATTTCAAGTAAAAATTGTATAACTCAAAGTTTTTTAATTTGTCGTTTTTTACTTGAGGTTTGATCAAATGAATCATTGGGTTTTCATGTTTTATGTATTTATAATTTGAATTTTGCTTCTTTATTGGAATTTTTAATTAAAATGTAATTTCTTTATTGTAAATGTTTCTTCATTTAATTTTTTAAATTAAATTATTTTTATATTTAATAATATAACCTGTATTTTTAATTTTCAATTTTTACCACTGATCTTGTTGCCGTTTTTTGGTTCTTTGTTTTATTGAAATATTAAAATTCAAAATTAATGAATATTTAGTGTTAGATTATAGAAATATACGAAATTCCATTGTTTTAATATAATTTAAAGAGACAAATTGAAGGAATTGGAGAAACTGAAAAAAATAACTTTCAAATTTAATATTTTGGAGTTTTTTTTGCAATTATCATTATTTCAATCATAATTTAATTCAATTTTTTTATCGATTATCTTTTCAATTTAGCCTCTATAGACTTTCAAAAGTCAATACACATTTTTTATCCTATTTTTGTATCACAAATGTAAAAATTGGAAATTTCAGTTTATTGTAGAATAAAAGCAAGATCTGAAACGCAATATGATTAAAAGCTCATTCCACCCTACGTTTATCTCCTTAAAATAATATAAACTTAATAGAAGTTACAGCGTTAAAGTAGAAATTTGAGATCATTAAATATTCTTTTTATTTTACAGTTACTAATGATTGTAATTTATACAGTGATAAATTGCAAGAAAACGTAATAAAACAAATTTTAATCGAATCAAAATACGATAACATTTCATCATTATACCATATCTTAAGGTCAAAGTAACACAAGTTGAGGCGTTAAAGTAGAATTACATGACGATTTTATTTTTAGATTTTCAATTATGTGATTATTTTGCCAATTTTTGTTTCTAAAAACTTTTTAGATGTATTTTTTTTTTGTTGACAAACTTATAAATGATATCAAATCCAGAAACTAAATTAGGTCAGCATTTATCAATTTTAGGTGTATATGCTCCTTAAAAGAAAGTTTCACTTCTAACGTGTACATCAAGCGATTTGCGCATGACAAATTAATACTTTAAAAAGCGCGATCGAGCGGGCTCGAAAATACATATCACTGAAATTTCAACTATTATGTTGCTATGGATAAATTCGGCGGAAACCCAACGCTCCTTGAGGATCTGCGTTCGCCATCTTTTTTATCCATTTTGCCGGGTATTTCGTACGCTCGACCGCGCGGTCAAAATTGAAAGCCCGGGCGTTTCCAGTTGCATGACCTGGCGAAATGAAAAAGACGCTGATTCAACCCCGAACGGTTATTCGATCTCCATCTTTCGACCAATGGCAGCAGCTTGGAAGTTCAAACTTGAACACGAAATGCCGAAATTTGCTGCAAAGGACGCAAACTTGGGACTAAGATTTGAGTTTAGTGCAACAATTAGCTAGCTCAAAGGGGCCAGCAAACAGTGCGTTATTTGTCATCGTAGAGGCGAAATAATTGGCGGTGCGCACAATTGTCGTAGATCTGAAACTGTGCTTAAACTTTGCGATTGCGTCAGCCGTTCTTACTATTGGCCAATTTTACGTCCATTGTCGAGCCGCACCCTTTCTCTCTCTGGTGGCGATTCGTTTCTTATTTCGACCTCCCTTAATTATCCGTCGTCGGGCAAACTTCATTTACATACGACACGTCGAATCAGTTGGAAGTCCCGTTTAAGGCAGGAACGAAATTGCTGATCAAATTGAACAATGATTTAATCACGGTTTATTTTTAGATCAGCGCGTTCACCTCGGCTTTTAAGGCAGTCGTTTGTAAGTGTACATGTTTTATCACATTCAAGATTCAATATTCATTTGCATTTTTTATGCTCTTGGGTTAAAAGTACCGCTTTTCAGCTTACGGGTATTCTAACTATTTACGACAAATTCTCTGTTAACTTGATTATACTGAGATCTATCTGATAAAAATGAGTTATTCATCACGAGCCAAAGCTGAGTTTTCCACGGATTTTTTATAGATGCAGTAATAGGATAGTGATTTTGTTGCAAGTTAAAATAACTTGGGATTGAATTGCTATTTTTGATTACGCTTATTACATTCATGCTGATTAATTTTTTAGTATCTTCATCAACTAAGTTTGGTTTTATCTATATAATTATAACAAAACTTTGAGTAATGAATGTATAATGTCGTTATATATCTGTGAAAAAAATTTGCAAATAATTCCAGTGTACTTGATATATTTTTAGAACGTAATAGTACAAACTGAGGTTATAGTGCAATCACATTTGAAATTCACTGTCTTCAGTTGATATAAAATTTAGTAGATTAAGGTTTCGTAAAATGCAATTTATCGTCGAAATTATCCTTAAACTAGCTAATGTTTAATTTACAAAGAGGGAAAATTTAGCAGCCAAGACAATTCGGAACATCTCAGGTTTCTAGATAATAAATAAGGTTTTCAATTCAGATGGTTTGTTTCCTATGACGATGAAAATTTGAAAGAGCTTATTTATTTAACCACGAACTTTAACTCGAGAATAACTTCGTGCAAGGCTTCACCGGTATTACTGGTCCATCATTAGTTGAAGACGGTGAAAAATCAACCGAGCGAAACAAGTTTGGCCAAGCAAGGTCACGTGGTGGAGCAAGAAGTGTGCTTCTAAGGTCACGTGTGCGAGAGTTTCGCGGTTGGAAGAGAGGGGATCAGCTTACCATTTCTTCTTTGACGCGGTTGACCGGCTGCAGGAGAATGGTAGTCGCGGCGGTGGTTTGGGCGCGATGGTGCTGGTGCTGCTGTTGTTGATGGTGCAGGTGGTTGAGCTGCGGGTGGTTGGCAGTGAGCAGCCCCTGGGAGCAGTTGCAGGCGCAAGCACAGGCGAGACCGCAGTTAGGTTGTTGGTTAGCGAGCAAGTGGCTGGCGAAGGGCACGATCCCGGCGGCTGCGGCGGCGGCGTGGTTCGAGTGATGGTGATGGTGGTGATGGTGATGGAACGGCGGGGTCAGAGGCACCGCGCCACCCGGTACCAGCGCGTACGAGTGAAAGTACGTCGTGGCGCCTCCGGTCGCGGACGCGGCCGAGGCGCGTGCGACCTCCTCGACGATGCCGGGCTCCACGAGCTTACGCCTGTCCTCGAGCAGGAGGGTTTTGCCGGGGCCGAGCCAGCTCGGGTCGACGCGCGACGAGCTCGCCCAGTGGTATCGCCCGTCGGACCACCACAGCTTGGCCGCGCCAACGAGCACCGACCTTGAGCAGGGCCCTCGTGACTTTCTCGCCGACTGTCTCGCTTGTTCACATCGACGCGTGCTTCCTGTTTAGCTCGTTCTCTTTCTCTCCCTCTCTTTCACGCACATACACACTCACAAGGTCATATAAGTGAGTTGGGTCACGTGGTGCGGACAAGCTATTAACATAAACAACAGTGTCTCGCTGCTCAGCCTGCCTACCTTTGCCCTAAGTCGTTCTCTTACTTGTCATTCGCTCACTCTTAAGGTCACTGCACGTGCGAGCTATTTACATTCACGACGCTCACTTCGGCGCTTCCGGACCGGGTGGGGGTGCTTGGGGTTTGTAGCTGGCGCTTCGCTTCTTCTGGCTGTCGCTGGCACGGAGAGAGAGCGCAGTGACTTTGGACAGGCGTGGAACGATTAAAGGAGCGTGCTACTCGGTCGCCCAGCTTGACACAACTGGCGCCCAACGCAAGTCGCCGCGGCTCGCGGGTTTCAAACGCTACGCCCCCACCCGCCTGTCGGGTACCCAATCCACGCGCAGGCCGCTGCGAGCCCCCGCGAAACCCCACGAGTGCCCACGAGTGCGCACGCACGCGCTCTTTCTCGCGTTCACTCATCCCCAATCCGATGCTCCCGTGCACTCACCCCTTGCCGCGATTGCCTACTTCCCGTGCCCCTACCGGGTTTGCGATCTTTCGCAAAATCACGTCTTACCACCTGTTTGGTCAAGTGGAGACGCTCGTGCCTCATATTTTGAAGCCCATTTCTCATGGACCACTACATACGCAACTTAAAGGTTTAATCAGGTAACTATCCATTGGATAGTGTTGCTAGTCATTTAAGTAGTGAAAATATTTTTTTTTTTTTCAATTTTAAACCCTTATCCCAAATTTTTAGATATCACAGTAAAAACAATCAAGGTGGCGCTTTTTGGGCCTGCAACCGGGTGAGCGTAATTGGATAAAAGGCTGTATTGTGTATGGTATGAGCTTTTCTTCAATGACTTCCAGTTGGAAAAGTTCGAAAAAGTTATTGACAACAAGTTTTCTAAGATTTGTCTGACTTTTTCAACTGGAATTTTGTATTGAATATTGGGTTCGGTAACTTCATGACCTTGGAATGGGAGACTCAATTTTCATTAAAATAACCATTTTCGGAAATATGTATTATTCATTTGCAGAAAAAAATTAATTAGATCTCCACAAGATATATTACATTTCTTTGGAGTGTTTTATATCTTCATAACATGCTCATTATAACCACTTTTATATATAAATATAAAGTTTACTTTTATATTCATAGTATTCAGTTACTTTAGTCTTTAGCTGGTCTTTATGTTACTTAATTATAATTCATCTAGAACGGAATTACAATGTAATAGAGATACAAGTGTAAAAGCGATATGTTGTTAAAAATGTTCTTATACCAAGGAGTGAAGTCATTAATTTTGTTTATTACATTAAATTTAATTAAATTGTTAAAACTTATTTCAAATTATGCTTTTACATATTAGAAACAAATGGTTTTACTCAATTTCTAAAACTAAATGATTCTGAAACATTTTTATAAACGAACAATATTGATGAATTAAAGAAATAGATCATATTTCAATATTTTTGCAAGGAAATAAAGCATTTCCAGGTAATTTATATTAAACTTCAAACTTTTAGATCACGTATAGTTTGTTTTCATGTTTTCATTTTTACTCGAATAATAAAATAAATGTTCAATTTTGTGATTCTTACTACTTTTGTCGTTCAGTGTATCGTAATTAAATATTAACGATTACCTTTTTGATTTAATAATTAAGTTGCCTCAATAACATATATAGAATATTCAAATATTCTTTAGATATTCCAACGATTTCGATTAAAAGTTTCCCAACGTATGGAAATTTATAAGAATTCAAAAAATTGAATTGTATTGGTTTTTCGTCCTACATATATTATTATTTTTTAATGGAATCCAATTAAAATGCTACTCTAATATTGAATTATTTAATCATATTATATAAAATCATATATTCATTACAATACTTCTACCTCATGTAATTACAATTTATATTATTATTCAAATTAATATGAAACATTTAAAAAGTCCCATTTATAATATTTCATTCAAATATACCAAAATCTAATCAACAGAATATCAAAAAATAATTCTAGAATAAGTCTAGAATAGTTTAATTGTTCCTTGTTCGAAAGATATTGGCAATAAAATTCATTATTAAAATAATAATTTCGACCAGACTTTATAATTCGAACAGTATTTAGTCGAAATTTCGCAAAAAATCCTCCGGAGAGATATTTGGACCAGGACAAGTTGGAACTGCGTATAACTCGTTACGAGGGATTGTCCGACATTGAGCGGCTTGTTTCATTTGTCATGGTTGGTCCCGGGATAGATGTCGCCCGCGGCTGTTGCTCGAAGTGGAAACTTAATTTTAAACAATGTCCACCCGCAGAAACAAACTACCCTATAAAGGTGAAAACTTTTTCAATTTAATTACCGTCTGCAGCTTTTTCTTATCCGCTTCTTTCGTCACGGACCTAATTTTCACTGCATTCTCCGTAAACGTGGTCAATTTTGATTTTTGTACGATGATGAGTAAGCAAATCTGGTACGTAAAACATTCCGCGAGCTCTCTTGGGGAAATTAACTGTCGCGTGGCAGGGTTGTAAATGGCGATCTTTAGCGGACAAACTTCGGAAGCATTAATTAGGAAGGCTGGGTCAATAAACGAGCGGCGCGATCATCGGCGAAAGTACCCAGAAGTAAAACTCGGGTCGCGTCTGATTTACAGTCTCCAATGACCGGATTGATCCCCCGAGAGCGGCCGCAGGCATTTACTTAGTGGCATTTATCGGGATAACTTACTAGAAAGTAAACACTATCTAACCAGAGTGGTAACTTCTGAGATGCTGCATTTGCTTACCTAAAACAAATCGAAATAATCAAGTCAGTATCAAAATAAAGACAAAGATCTTAACAATGTGTCAATTATGATTGAATTATTATTATCATTATGGAACATTTATTATGAATAAAGCAATATAATAGGCTATTATGATATCATTTTGAATCTTTCTTATGCACATATATGATAGGAAACCCCTCATGAAAAAGAGATAATAAAATCTTATTTCAGTATGCTATAAAGACATATTAAAAGCCAGTGGGCATGATACAAATTAAAAACTACCAAGATTAGTTTCGTCGATTCTCGCAATCTATTCCTTTTATTCGCTAATACAAATTTATTATCCTCTATCTGGTTTTTAAATAGAGGCCTATGGAATTAGCCTTAAAAAAGGACATCGATTCTATTTTCGCGGATTTTTTTTTCATTATTTATGTACAGTTTTTCGTGATTTTGGAATACACAAATGTTCGAAATTCGAATTTTTTTATTCCCTGTTTTTATGAAGCTGCAAATAAAATTTATTTTCTATTCTTATCGAATGAATTTTTCTTGCTTATTATATAGAGATTCAAGACTCTTGATTATTTTTTCGATGGTTGCATCTTTTTATAGATTCGCAGTCATATACATAAAAATAAAACATTTTCTTGGGCCGAAACAAATTATAACTCAAGGACTTTTATAAAAATGTTCTTTTCTCAATTAAATATTCAAACAAACTTCACTTCCACTCGGGACGTCTTTTCCTAGTCAGACTAGAGAGTAATTTTTCAGTGGAGTGCGAATTGTTCTTTAATGTAATTTCATTATTTGTCTCAAATGAGCATTCGAACTACCGCTTATTCAACTTTTATCCAGAACTGAGCAATTTAATTAAGATTTGCATTTAAGTGCCAGTATGTGAGACGTCTTGATGCAGGGTTGATAAGTGGATAGCTACTGATACATTAACGTGAATTGGTCGTTTGTTGCACGAGAAACGTTAGCCCGGTTATTTACGAACCTCATCGTAGCCTGCTAGTTTTCCGGCATGTACGTGCTCACGCACATCGTGTTTTATCGTGCCAGCTTGTAAATCCTCGCAACTGATCTTTCGACAAAATACTCAGAACAACGTGCGTGAAAATATTTGTTATATTTGAAAAATATTGAATTTTGATTAGGCTACATGCAAAAATTCTAAACAGAGAACCACGTGAAAATATGTTCAAAAAGTGGACTGTTAGATGAGAAAAATTGAAGTCGAAATGGCTCTTATATTGAGAGTAAAAGATTGTTTATGTTGACTCGATCTTTCTTATCAGCAAGTGTGGGGGAAGGAGGGTCAATGTATCAATCCCTATTATTTATAACAAATCAACTGGCGGCTCAACAGCTTCACCTAACTAAAATTTACTTCGCCGTTTGGCATTCAAAAGCTTCCAGTCAACAAAATTGAGGAGGCTAAAAAGGATTTATTAAACAACGAACGTGCTGAAGGATACTCTCCACGAAGCATTTTACACTACATTAAGAAACTAAATTTATAGAAACAAGTTTTTAACGATAGACATACGATTGAAGATTACGATTATATTGTAATTTCTACGATGCTAATCGTAAATTTTGGGATTAAATTGTAATTTTAATTGTGAAAATATTTTTTTAAATTAAATTTCTCATGGTTTTTAATTAGTATTTTTTTTATTAAACAATCCAGATAAAAAGGATTTTTGACATCTGAGGTATGTTCTCGTAATTTTCAAATTATTTCATTTTAAACCATTTGTTTTCTCCTTTTAATAAACGTTTTCAAAATTTTATTGAAAATGAAGAAAAGTTTGTAGTAATAACTTTTATTCTCCAGGGCATCGCTATAAGTACGACTTAGGACATTATGATGATCGAGATGACGAAGTAAAATACTCTTGAAAAGAAAAAAAACCAATTTTAACAAATAATTGAATCCCACCCAAGATGAAAGTCCAAAAAATAGTAATTACACATGGTATCATCTTTTAATTGTTTTATATACGTTTAAATAAGTTTAAAAAACAATGAAAAGAGTTTAATCAATTACGAGAAGACAATAAAGTTTTGTTTTTTTTCTTTTTGTTGAAAGTGTATTTCATTTTGTAATCTCTATTTGCAGCTCACAAAAATAATGTGCACAAGAGACTGAGCTTGAACAATTTAATTATTAAAAGTACATTGTACTTTTTATGATGTAATTTTTTTACCACAATATATTTTGTAATTTATATAATGCAAATCGTTATTTTCACAATTTAAATCATAATTTTCAGAATGTATATTATATTCGTTTACGATGTAAATTGTATATTTTGCGATGCAACCATTCGTTCTAGAATGTGTAGTATTTTTCTTTTAATGTAAATCGTTTTTACGAGCCAAATTGTAGTTTTTATAATTTATATTGTATCACTTACAACTTATATCGTAGCACTTACAATTTATATCGTAATTTGTACAATTCATATCGCACTTCTAATAATAAAATGTTAAATTATAATTTTTGCAAATTGGGTGCCTCAATATAAGAATCAATTTAAATATTTTTTGAGATGTAAACAGAATAACACTTGGAGTTTTTTAATCGCCATTCACAAGAAAATTGTAAGTCTAGGACTGAAATATTGAAGGATGTTAGATTAAAGGTCGAATTCATATTGAATCAAGTTTGATTCAGCGTTAAATAGATGGTGATTTGTGCATGTTGAATATACATGATAGTCAAATTTTAGGAGGGTGTTTTAAATGAAGAGATTCGTTTCTCTAAATGATCGAAAATCATCGTATCGCAAGCAAAAGAATCACCCTTAAACCGATATTACTGACAGGTCAATTAGGAAAAGGACGGAAAAGCGTTTGCTTAATTTAACAAGATGTCTACTCGAAGATGCAGGCGGGCGTCGTGGCAAATTAAAAATATAATTCAGCGTCTTAGCGAGTCTCCCTGGTGTTGCATCAGATCCGCTTAAATTGAATCGCACAACGAAATTCGATTAAGCGGAACGCTCTTTCGAAATTCTAATTGATTCGTTCTATTTTCGGTGGCGAATTTATGCAGACAAATGCGTTAATACGTTTTATTGCGGACGCCACAAAAAATGATTACAAATAATTAAATCAATATATATATATTTATAGTGTCCTAATCATTTCTTGTAAAATTGATCGAATTCGGTTCTGAAATGACAAATCCGACAATCGTATTATAGAATCTCATTTGGAGTCGAGAGAGACATTTTCACGTTAAGATACGTCGCACGAAAAATACGAGTACGCCTTTGTGATTTCGAGTTCGTATTGACCGCGTGACGTGATCCCGAAAATTTGAACGATATCAGTATAGGAACTAATCTTTGATCCGCGGAATTGAAAGGCGTTATCGACGAAGCTCGTAATGTACCAATACACGACTTTTTTAATCGATCCCATACTCTCGTTTTCACCGAACCGGAATAAGACCAGTAAAAAGTCGAATAGATTTATTACATCCCATAAAAATTTTTCTTTTGATGAGTCCTCAGAGATAAAATGAGGACACAATTATTTAGTTTTCCAGTATAAAGTGAAAGATTGAAAAAAATATATTGGGTAACAAAAAATCCAATTGAAGTTTTTGACTGTCAAGTAATCCAATTTCCGATTGCATTTTTCGCCTTAAATAAAATATTTCTAATTTCTTAGAAAAATTAAAAAAATGTTTTTCTTAGACGAATTTTAATAAATATTTTGAATCTATATTAATTGAGTTTCATCATTATAAATAAATTTTCTTGTTTTATTTTTGAATGAAAAATGTTTAAACAATTTTTAAAATGTTCGAACAGAAAAATTTTTTTTCACTAAATTTGAAACAAACTCGAAATATGAATAATAATTTTAAGACGATCTGAAATTATTCATAACTTAATCTTATTTCATATTTTTACGCACGATTGAAACATAATAACAATTTATGCCATAACTCATTTTCCGCAAGTAGATTCAATTTTCGGAATATTGTCTATCAAGTTTTGCATCACTTTCTGACCATTCAGTCGTTTTATAAAAAAATAACGAAACAATAGAATGTCCGGAATATTTTTTAAAGATTATTTTATATATGATTCTTTTTATAAAAACTAAATTTTATAAAAGTATATTTCTACAATTTTTCCTCCTTTAAAAATTCAACACCATTTTAAACGAGCGGAAAAGTTGGATGAAAAAAGAATCAAAAAACCATGATCGAAAACCAAAATGAAGAAAAAAATGAGCGAAGTCAAAATAATCCCTTAAAACCCTGGCGTCATTGGATGTTGCGTCACAAATAAATCGCTAGTGAAATAGCCGGAAACAATGAATTCCTATTAGAAAGCAACAAAAGAAAAGACGTAGCTGAAAGAAAGAGAAAGCACGTAATTGAAAGAAATGAAAAATTAAATGAGAATGCATTGCGATTTACGAGCGGACGTAGTTTGAATTTGAATTTTCGCGATGCATTCACGGGTTTTTGTCGGTAACATCGGGCGCGAAGGCCGATTCGATTCAAATAGACAAATTTATTTGATGGACTGGTGAGAACATTTATGTGATAGCTGGAGATGCAAGGGATTAAGAAGAGACATGGATGTTTTTTCGTCACTAACGATACGGTTATTTCAATGATCGCTAGGCGTGATTGTCGTTCGAACGCCTCAGCAAATTAAATAAACCAACAGCCTCGCCGCATGGCAATTGCGCGAAATGAGATGGGAAACAAACCGAGCTCACTCTAATTCGATACACTATTATTATGGTCCGCGCCATTATACTATAGCGCCATTAATACTTGTCGTATAACTAAGTGCAATACGCTTTTTATCGATCCTCTCGTTGCAATGAAAAATAATTTGCTTGCTATGGAGAAAACATTTTACTTTGCTCTAGTCACAATTTATTATTTATGCTTCGTATTTGATACTCCGTTATCGAAATTACATCTAATTTGCACAGTTTCATTGAGTTGAAATTTAATCATCTCAATTTACTTAGTCAATTTGATTTTACTTGACAAATTTCGAGATATCGAAAGTGGATTCTGTACATTTCATTTGAACGATGATTCAACTTTAAATTCGCTCAATTTACTAACACGTTTATCACGAGATTACAAATGTTGTTTATATCACAATTCCGATAGTAAATATCGCAAAAACAGTAATATATTGAAATGCATTAAAAGCATGAAACAGAAAAGTAAACGAAATATGTATTTGGTTTTTTCAAGAAAATATTATACAAAGGGATGAGCCCAAAGGGGAGATGAAATCACGTACCCCATTATCCTATCTTTGTTTTTAAATTGAAAATCACGATTTTTATTCAGCGTTAAATTGCGCGCGAAAAATGTCGATAGTCGAAAATCTGAAAGAAGACGTATCATCCTGTCCTGCATGATCGATGCTCTTAAGCGAACTGGTATCGGACTTTTTTTATCTGTCTATTGTCTTCGCGACACTCGAGGCAAGCGGCGTGAAACTGGTCTGAGATGTCTGCAATACGGACAAAGAAGTTGTCGACATATAGCCTCCAGCCATCGAGGATAATGGGGAGGGGATGGATATTCCAATGTGTCGGCAATGATATTCAGCGTATGCACACCGATATGTGTACGTACAAGTGTCCACATATACCGACAGATGTAAATCTTCGCGCATCCTTCCGGCGATAAATGTCTTTTTTTCGCTCCAGCGTTACATTTGTGGGGAAAAATGGAAATTTTTTGCACTGATCGAGAAAATATTATTTTGATGGAGATATTAATTTTGCCTATATTTTGCGACGACGATTCTAAAATGTTTGTTCCGAATTTAAAAACACACGTAAGTGAGGAAAAAAATTAATTGACAATTTATTTGCCTTTTCCAGTTTACGTTCAGAAGCTATCATTTTCATATCAACGTCATGGAGTTTTATTTTAACGCGAAATTGAATAGTTATGCCTATATTTAGAGGGAGGAATCATTATTAAAAGAGCGGAATTCGCAGTGTAATGTGAATTCGAAAGCACATTAAAAATATATGAAAGTATCTTTCGAGGGAAGTAATATACGCACTAAATTCAGCACGTGCCGCGCTCAAATCGTAGAAAAAGAGACTCAATTTTATTTTCGCCGCGGTTACATCGAGTTATTCCATTGGTCGCGCAATTTCACCCGGATCCGTCTAACGTGCGACAATCGTTTGCCCGAGGTAAACGATTCTGGAACAAGAATTCTATACCGTCACATTGCTTCAATATAATAGTCTATTTCGATTGGATTTTTTATGCTAATTGGTTTATTTTTACTGTGAGTAGAAATGATCCAAAATAATATAGTTTGCAGTTTCCACTCGTATTCATTTAAGTAGGGAAATACAAATTTTAAGCTACAGTAAAATTTGTATAAATATATCATAAAAATAAATTATAACTTATGATATAGAATTTATAAAATATAAAAGCATAGTTATCAGAAAAGTTAATGTTAATGTAATATTTGCAGAGCAACATTAAATCTTGTAACGAAATTATGGTTTTTATTCTGAATAATAAGTTCGTACATATTCAACGAGGACGAGCAAAATAATTTTGTTCCACTCGTTTGCATTAAAATTAACCGACTAATCATAAAAACGACAATTCCATTTAGCAAATTCAAGGAAATTAATTTTCTCGAATCATGCGTGTACATAGCTTTCTCAAACATACGACTTATTGTCAGTTTCTACGATTTCAGTAGTACGAATGAATTTTAGTCAGACGCGATTATATAAAGCTACAAAAAATGATACTTTTCATCCAGAGAATAAAGCGGAACATCCAATTGAAATATTTTCAATCATTCATGTTATCTTTGAGATAATTTATTTGGCACGATCGATCCGCGAATTTTCCTACGCTTGCATAAAATAAACAAGTTTTATGTAAAAATATTCATCGCGTAATTAAATCCGATTAAATTCAAATTTGGATTCCACATGGACGAGTGAAATCGAATCGGCTCGATTTTATTTCGTGAAATTCAAAATGTAAGTTTGTAATCTGTATAAACTAGGTCGAATTCATCGAGATACGTCGCAAATTCATTTTTTCTTCCTGCTCGAAGCGTCACTGCCAGTGAAGTCACGTAATTAGACTCCGCGAGGTAACTTGATTCTTTGAATGCTTAACCCTTTGCTGCTCGTCGTGACGGACATTGGAATAGGCGAAGGGCGATTTTAATAAATTGTTACCACCAGTTACAATCGTCAGCGCGGAATGTATCGGTAATTACAGTCATTTGATATTGGTTCGGATTCATTTTTCATGAAAATAGATCAAGTTGTTCTTTGATGAAAAATGTTTACATCTCTGGTATTTTATGCATCACTGTGATGAGAAGTATTGATTATTCAATAATAGAACCCTCGATTGTCAGCGTTAAATTTACTGCTTTTTAATGACGGTTGTAAAAATGTATGGAATTAAGCTTTTATAACTCATGATACAATATTTGCTTAGCTTTCGTATATTTGTTCATGTATGAAAAAATATAATTGAATATCGAGTTTAAAATGTTTTTATTCCACTAAAAATGCAAAGTCAAAATTTCAAATAATTTGATATTCATATTTAGCTCGTTAAAAATAATTGTAAAAATAATGTTGCCAGATAGGTGAAGGACTCAACATTTACAAAATATGATCTAATAGTAACAATCTTACATGAAGCTTTGAGTGGGATCAAAGTAATAGTATTTCAAGAGAGCAAACTAATCGTGGCGACGTGTTTACATATTGACCCGTTTCCTCGTGCGGTTTGCGGATTCCCAAAGTTTTCCAAGTACACCTACACATGCCAAAATCAACGGACAGTTTCGAACTCTAACTGTATTATTAGACAACTGTTGAATGAACCGTTGCCCATTAAACATGTCACGAACATGCGTATGCCGACAGCTTTTTTCTTCGTTCCAACGCTGTTATAGTTTCAGAAATGGAAAGGAATAAAACTTATAGCGCCCAATTCAATCCAACTTTGTCATTCGAATTTATTTGTTCGAAATAAAAGTTGGATTGAATCGAAAGATTTAAATGAATTCATTATAAACATTACATTTTTTTACATAAAACAATAAATATTTCAATTATCTCTTTCACGTTTTTATATTTATATCATAGTAATTAGGATTAAATAATTACTATCCTAATTTAGCTACTACCATGATTCTTATCATTACAATCATCATTTAATCATGCTTGCTCTAGCATTTTATCACTGTCACTATCATTAAATTAATCCCTAGTAAAAATTGATCGTGTTGTGATCGGAGTGTAACGCATAGCAATGATACGGCTTTTATCAGATAATTGATCTTATCATCATTTGCATCATTGTAAACATTATTTAGTTTCTATCTTCACAATAATTTATTTTAACCACTAATTAACTACTGTCATAACTTTTTTTAAACATTTAATTATTTAGCTGACCTATAAGAAAACGAATAACTGTTCTATACATATTTAAACTTACATACTTCTAATGTATGTTGACAATTCTGTTCAAGAGCCTTCTTTAGTAAGAATACAAATAAATATAATGCTCTTATGGAAAATAATAATACAATATATAGTATATGCATCTTTTTAACAGTATTTGTATTTGTACATGGGAAATTGTAGAGACTCGAAACTGAACATATATTCAAGCACATAAAAGAAAAAAATTTTCAACGTATGCGAAGATACAGTATCTACCCGTTAGAATAGGTACACATTTAAGTGAAAGATAAAGCTATTAAGAAACTAAAATTTTATTTTTATTATAATACTCCTTAAATTGTTAATCAAAGAGGTATTAACTCACATATCGGAAACCATTGGCTATAATTTTATTTCAAAAAACATGTATCCATCCTGCTTTACAACCATTCATAATAATATCAATGAAATTTAAATTAAATTCTAGATTTGAAAAAAAAAATTATAATTAATGGTGTACAATCTGCTAAGTTATAATTTACATAAAAAATAAATTTTAGATTTTAATTCAATGCTGAATTAGTTAAATTTTAATGAATTTAAGATTGGATGTTAAATTGAAATTTAAATTCGATATAAATTCAACAGTGTTACTTTATCTCATGCAATCTGACTGTGAATCCAGACTGTTCTCAGTATGCTTGAATTGTCAACTAAACTGCTTTGCTAGACTTGTCCATACTAAATCAAGGCTATTTATTTTCAATTGTTATCGATGCCAGACTGATGTACTAGTCTGGTAATAGTATCTTTAACAACATCATTAAGGTCCCGTACTATATTCATATATAATCTGGACTTTACGCAGCAGTCATACTTATACGTATATTATCTAGATCGCTATTCATCTCATCAATACCATCTAATAAAATGATCTTGTTTACCATGTACCATTAAACCATACGCGTTCAAAATTTAGTAATTAAAGTATAGGTAGGTTATTATAATATAAAAAGCTTCTCTTTTATGAACGATATTTTCACAAAATTCTATTCAAGAATTTTGAAAAGTTTTTCCAATATTAAGATATCAAAGATTGTTTCTTTCATATGGAAAGAGAAAATTTTAAAGTAAACTTTAAACGCACTGAATTTGATATTCAAATATTTTTATCATTCTATCGTATGATTCATGCAGTAGCTATTGATTCGAAATTTATTCATAGCTGAAGAAATTAAAAATGAATTTTAAATTCACTGAACACTCTGAAAATCAAAGTTAAGAAAGTATTGATTAAAAAAAATCGCCTCTTGAAATTGCCTTAAAAAATTGTTTTAGGCTAAAATTTAAGATTCAAAAGGAAAGTAACAGTAATTCACATTCCCTATAATGCAGCGGTATTTATATGATTTTGATCGTTATATAGTAAATATATCAAATATCGGATATATTGATCACATAGATTTTTTAAAAATTGTCCGACATTATAAATGTCTTATAACTAGCAAATCTTGCTAGTTGAATGCAAAATTTTCTACTTTTCCTCTATATCATACATACTTAAAAATTGTAAAAATTATTATTAGTTTAATTCTCAGATATGCTGTTAAATCATATCTGTATCAGAAGTGAATGAATATTCACTTTCTCAATTAATTATTTATCTTCAAAAATTTTTCAACGCACTTTTATATATTTTTAAGTTGTTTTATTTAAATTTTCAAAACTAATTCTTAATCATCATCCGTTGTCCAGTTGTGTTTTTCTGGTGAAGAAATTGCATTTAAAAAAAATTATAAATTTATTTCCTTCATAAATATCAATTGCGATCATATGATCCGATCAGATATTTAAAAAAAACAAATTATGATTCGTTAAAAATCTATTCTTGGCGACGCGAAAAATGTGGTAACAAATATAATATATCGTTATCCTCCCTCACAATCGTATTGCGTGAACATTTATTAATATATGTAATTTATTTTCGAAAAGCAAACACGTAAACACGATTTGAGTAATAAAATGTAAGTAAAGAACGCCTCCTTACGATGCGTATACATTTTTCGGCAAGTGATAAAGAAAGGAAAAAGAAGGGAACAAGGCGAAGGAGTACGAGGAAGAGTCCGCGAGATTTATTCGTCGGAATTCCTGAGCCTCGTAGAAGGATTCGCGCACGAGAATTCACCCTATCGAACCTCGTGAGATTCTACGATGAATGCAAGTGTTTCGTCCCACAAACAAGAGCGAAAAGCCGGCTTCTGTGCGCCCATAATTTAGATACAACTAGACAAATTGATGCACGTCGTATCACATTTGCACACAACTTTTTGCGGATGAAATTTATTTCTAACTGAAGTTTAATGGGGGTGAAAAGCATGCAAATTACTGCACGTGATAGATTTATGGAATGCGAATAAGAATGCAAGCTTTAATATATTATACTGAAAATACGTGTTCCAACTTTTTCATGAATTTGTCGATAAACTACTTGTTCTAATTAGATAAATGTTTTTTTTATACGTAGAAGTAAATATACAGATAAATAATAATTACAGTGTATCCGAACAAAATTATTTTCTCTAGAATGAATAAGAATTCATTTCTTTAAAATTGAAATCATCAATATAGAATATAGCTCCAATTTTCCCAATTAATTTTTATTTTAGTTTTTGTATAAGTATAGAACTGAGCAAATTCGTGTGAAGAATGTCAAAATGAAAATATGAAAAAGTAAAAGTTTTTTAAATTAAAATATGTAGTTCGTCAAAATGTCATAATCAGTCTCGTTCTAAACTTTCTTCGCAATTTTTCTCCAAAGTCCTGCAACGTGGAAACAAAGTGCACAACTTTGTAATAAAGAAACAATATCAATTTTACAAGAGCAATCGTTGAGAGTTTTGGAAAATTGAAAATACTTTCGAACTAGATTCCTCTTTTTGTTTTAGATAACACGGAAACTTACGGATATTATTGGTTTTGAATGACAAATTTTATTGTTCACGTCCGCTTTAAGGAGAAAGAATAAGTATACTTTGAAGAAAGTTTTGTATTCAGACAAAGTTCGAGAACGAAGTAAGACTGCGGAGAAACCTCGGAATCTAATATACAACACAGAAAACCAATCATATCTTTTACATCGTGTGACATGCGATTTTAAACAGTGCAGAATCAGTTTGTTAGTAATGTAAATCAATTGTTTACAGTTAAATTGTAATTAACCAATTCTTTGCATTTTCCTTTAATAACTTATATAAATTAAAATTATGAGCTATTTAAACAAGTTGCATAGTGTCAAACCCGGATATAGATGCTATAATTTCTTTCCTTTTGTGAAATAATTTGGTATGCCTCTTTAATAGCTTGAAAAACTGTAAAATGATAGAAGAATATTTCAGATACGTTGAAAATTAATCTGATAATTTAATTTGGTTAAAATATGAGCGATTCTCACAAATTTACTAAAAAAAATAAACTCAATTACTCATTTAGAGAAGTATATGTATATCATAATATAGTTCAATTTAACTAGAAAAAATTTGTTATTATGAACAGGAAAAACGATTTAGATATTATTAATTTGTAATTCCAATCAAATTTAGTATGCAGAAAAATAAAAAGCATTAATTAGTCTAATGATTGCGAATATATTTATTACTATTAATTCGAATATTTTAATTTTTACAAAATGATCTTTCATAGATATACGGAATCCTTAATATATTTTAACATAGAATGGTAAATTATTATGATTATATATTTTGTGGCATCTACTGTATTTTTATGTACACAAATAATGTCTTCAACGTATTATTTGCATTATTTTCAGATGAAAAAATATTAAAAATTCATTTATTACTATACTGATTCAGTCCTTTGAGAATGTTTTATTTAATATTACTTATGATCAAATCAATTTGGCTCTTTGAAGTTTCTCTAATAAATTTGGAAAAAAATACATTACAAAATTAAAAAAACTAATAAGACTAACAAAACTACATTTGCCTTATAAAATCGAATCCTCTATTATATTGAAGTTGAACTTCATAAAAAACTAAAGAGTTTATAAATCGTAAATATATCAGAATTGTACTCTTAAATTTACCTGAATCGAAATCTAAGTTTAGAATACAACTGAATCTATTGTTGCAGAATTAACTCAAAATGATTATTGTTGAATACAGGTATAGTAGTTTTAATATGTAGGTGATGAGAAAAAACGAGAGCGGTTACAGAGCAAGAAGTGCACAATGAAATTACTTTTTCTTTCAGTACAAGATTATCGCTTAAACAAAGAATGACATCATGTATATTATCATTTCAATTTATTACGAAGAAATTTATATTTAAAAAGATACTAGTTTAATCTATGATTTTTAACGCATAATAAATCATCATTATAAAAGCAAGTCATTTTAATAAAAAAGCTTAAAAATACATAGTAGAAAACAGACAAATTAAATATATTCATGAATCATATTGTTAAGTCCTATTCAATTCTTAATGTAGTAAAATTAAATAAAATTATTTGAGTCAGCTACTCTATAATTATACCGAAAAATAAATATAAGTTAAATTGTTTTCTCGAATATTCTATTCGAGGAATCAAATATGCTACATTTCTTCATGAATTTGCTCAAAATAAGAGTGAAAGTTAGTGATCATAAAGTGGTCATTTACCAGCTCAGAGTAACCCAAAAGTAATCACTAATTCTAAGCTAGGGATTTTCACTCGATGTACAAGAAATTAATATAAAAATAGCTCTAAAGTGGTTTGCTTCGTGAGTTTGAGTTGTATTTTTCCCAGAAAAAAGATTACAGGAAAAAGAATTGGACTAGAGGAAAAAGGGCCGGCTGGCCCACGCTCGCGTCTTGCTCGTATACGGCCCACGCTCACCAATTTGATATATAACTGCTATCGTTCTCCTTCAACCTTTAGAAATTACTAGCGTGCATGTCTGAGTCGAACCTCCGAGCTTCCCGTTCGGCCTGCGGCTTTTGACTCTTTCCGCAAAGAGAGCGTAATTATGAATTATTGCCAATGCGTGGCTCATAATAATGTAACCAATCATAACGCAGTAAATTGATACTATGGGACATTAACCAGAATAGCTCGAATTTTCGAGGTTAAATTTACTTTTGTGGGAAAATGGGTTCTTCATGGAAATTAATCACTCAGAAACTCAGATCTTTTTTTTACTGTAGAGAATAAAACTTGCTACTCTCCACTTTCTGGTTAGGATTCATACTGTAATTGAAATATGATATAAGCATATATTTGAGATATGAATTGCTTTTGAAAATTGAATATAAAAATGACCTGTGTTAATTTGGATAATTAGGATTTGATAACTTGTTCAACAAATTGTTATCGAAAATTCTAATACTATTGAACGTTGTTTGAAATTACATCAGAAGTCATTTTGAGAATGCATACAATCGATATCAGGCAGAACACTGAATTTGAATGACTATACTTACCAGATGTAACGTTTCTATCAATGCTACTTAAATGTTAATATGGTTGTATCGGGACCTCACTGCGAGCACATCAACGTGGGTGGTCCACCGGAATTGAATGAATGCAACCTTCGAGATGCACCACGTTTCGCGACGGTCTCAGGATAAATACCAACGATGAATTTACATTTCACTTAATCGTTTAGTTTTATTATACTATATTTGATATAAGCAACAAAATTGAACTGAAGTATTAAAAAAGCGATGTAATTTTGATCAATTCCCACTGCAAAATAATGAATTATTATGTATAAGTATATCTAAAAATAAACTGAAATATAGAATACCTGAAATAATAAAATATATAAAAACTACATTCATAGCTTTCGCTGAGAATAACTAGTGGGTTTTTATCGAGTACTTTTTTTTATAAAGGAAATATTTGAATAAGGTATATAAATAGAGAGAAGAAATAAATCATAGTGACGAAATCACGTACGAAAAATACGACATTTCGACGAATGTAAATGCACTTGAGCATTAACGAAAAATATGTAAAATAGTGTAAAATATATACCAGAGCATTGAATGATCAGATAGGAACATACCTATGATTATTTATTGTGCCTATGAAATTTTAGAGCGCTTTCTTTTCTTTTTTGCCTGAACACATGCAAAAACATATCTTTATTGTAACCTAATCACAAAACTACAATCATGTATCTTTGTGTGTATAAAATTGTTCGAAATTTAATTTGAATAACTAAACACTAAATGAGAGTCCATTATACTAATTATAGATATTGTTTTAATTTATAGTTTGTATTTACAATAAGTTTTTGTTTCGCAATATAATATTTAATGCACATAATTTTTTATAAAATTATTTACTTATTTCAATTTCAAATAAATATAAAAAATTAAAAATTTCTAGGGAAACCTTTTTGTAAATTTATCATACATATAATCAAAAATACGTATTATTTATATCTAATTGAATACAATTTATATTGTTTTATATTTCATGTATGTATTATAACTATTTTCAATTACAATTTTTCATTTACGTTAATGTTTGAAATGCATACCTCACAAGCATACACAATTTGGTGATTATAACTTAAGTATTTAAATCATTGTATTTATTATGTTTAAGTCATGTACAAAATTTATAGAGACAGTGACCATTTCAATTGATGAGAAATAACGATTCCGGGGAGAAAGTACAAAGACAAATTTTCAAAGTAGTGTCGTGTGATCGTGACATGTGAAATAAAAGCAACGCGTGTTATTTCGCCCACGCGATCTAATAATGAGAGATTTACGGTACTAGGTAGCCGCAGAGTATTGTTTGCCTTTTTACATCGGGCCAATATTTTTATCCGGACGAACGATTAAATTATTAAACCCAGCGTTACGAAATAACAAGACATTGCACAATCTTTGCTTGATAATTATGAAATTCTGATTACAAGTTAATTAAAGCTAGCTCAATTAAAGTAGCCTTGGCTTCCGCAACTGATAATTTCCAGCCTCCGAGCGATGACTGGTCGAGACAGAAATAGCTAATACAGCACATCACTCTATAACCAAATTCGTAACTATAATAGCTACAGTTACTATTTTGATCCTTTCTTCAATTTAGGAGATATGTGGCGTAGTAGCTGATCCCATCTCGAAATTATGTGTACAGCAAAAATGCGTCTATCACCATTGAGCGTGCCTAAATATGCAAAATCAATATGCAAAAGAAAAATAGCATGAGTTGGTGCTTTTTTCACAACTCTATACTTAAGTGACTTACAAAAACTATTAAACATTACTAATCAAGCAATCTAAAAATAAACATGCCAGAAAAATCTATCGTGTAAATTTTAAAACAGTCATTATTAATTAGTTATTTTTATTCAGTAGTAAAAGATACAATATTGCAGCAGTAAAACTTTTATATACTGTATGGGCTTTTATATTTGAATTAATAGAATATTTATTTCAATTTGGCAGAGTTTTTTGTTATAGTTGAAGCTTAATTGCATTATAAAAGCACTTTACCTTCTAGATGTCATATACAGGAGTTGTGATTTTTTACATACTCCATTTCACATTTCACTAACCTGGTTGCATGAAATTTTGAACTAAATTTGTAATTAAATGCATTATTTTATAAATATCAAGAAAAACAAACAATAAGTCTAAATAAAATAGTAGAATATAAAATAATATCTTGTATAGCATGCATTAGAATAAAAATGTGCAGATAGAGTAGAAAAAGAATACTTCAATTAGCAGAGAGCCAGCATATAGAAATATTCAATAATATTCAGGCTTTTTTATTTCATTTTAAACACTATTATAAGTTTTTTAATTGAAACATTATAACTTTTTCAGAATAAATTAATTTATCACAAGATTTTTTAACAATCTATATTTCTGAATCTTTATATTTTTGACATAAATGCGAACTCAATCTGTGACTTACATTCGGTAATCGATAACCTTATAAGCACTGTATTAGGAAGCTAATAATAAAATGTTTCATTTAATAAATTCAAACTATTATTTACTTTCAACATTAATAATTATAATTACCATTGTATTAAATAATACTATTTTAGAAATAATCGTAAATCAAGTTTTGATCGTTTTGAGCAGTTAAACGTTTATGAAAGTTTTAAGACATTGTCTTATTCGATGAGGTAACATATTTAAATTTAAGACAATTAAAATTCTCATTTCTGCATAACAATGCGTGGTTCCAAAGAATTGCGAACGGAATAAAATTAAATATTACATAGGATGAACAATTATAAATGAGAAGAACTACTATTATTATTAGTAATTGAAATATTATTATTGTTAATATATTAACAAACATCTTAAATATATAGAGCTGCAAAAATATATATGTATATATGTGTATAAAAATGTGTAAATATATAATATAAAAATTGCATGAATAATATTTGTGCTACATATATGATATTTATGCATCTCAAGTGCAAACATAATTTCACATATACTGCATATATAACTATGTATCATTCATATTTATGAATGTAAACAGCATTCATGTAGCCATTTATGCGGCATATATGTTATATTTACCATTATATAACAATTATGTAACATTTTATGACATAAATACTGAAATGTAATATTTGCGCCCTTTAATATATCTTAATGGGTGAATATAGAAGAAAGAAAAATCATGTTTTGCATCAATTATTGGTTATCACTCATCGGTGCAAACGAAACCATAAAAAGTTGCTATTCAAATCAAATAAACTTGGCTTCCCGTTATTATTCTAAGAAAACTCTTTTCATTATTCAAAACTTGTGCGTTTACGTCGAATTATTATCCAGCGCCACATTTTTGGGTTACCGTTAAAAGTAGCCATGAGTATTTATCGATATAAAATTCGCAGCAGTGTAACATTGCAATGTCCGAAAAGCAAGCACTTCGGCTATTTTTCATAGCTCATAAAAATGTTATAGTATTACATTATTTGCCGATGCACCGACCTCGAAACGCCAATTAGGACGCAACTCACAACGGCGTGCACACACCAATATTGAATTACGATCGGTGTATAATATTTATACAATGTTCACGGGTCATTAGTCGGCACGGGCGTAGCGTAACGGGGATTGTTGTGTTCTTTTTTAATTTACGATAGTTAGTCGAGGAACGCTTGCCTGTCCTGCTAGCTTCCACAAAATGTATCGAATATGCATCGCAAATTCTGCTCGGCCCGGTGAAACGTTATCAAAAATTCATATACAAACAGATAACAGTTTCGAAGTTATCGGAATATGACCGAAAATTACTTCGAATATTACATTTCGAACGGTTCAATGATACGTTAAACATTCAATGATCATTATTTTCAACAAAATCATAATAATATCTAACAAAAATATACTTTAGACAGTTATTTCATTTCATTGAATTATTTATGTTTATTATTATAGCATTATAAATATGTTAAAAATATTTACGTAAATAAATAAAGATGTAAATAATGAAAACGATATGTAAAATAATTATTTAATTCGAATTTTTGAAATGAAAATGTTGTATCGATATTTATTATTCAATAAAGAAACTTTTTTTATTATTATTATTTTATTACTGTAGATAGTCAGATGTTTTTATTCACTCGGGCTACACTCTTGGGAATGAAACACCGCCCATAGGTATAAAGCTAGCCAAATTCTTTATAAAGTATTGGTGTAACCGGATGCTCTAGATAGTATACGCTTTTAGTAAATAATAAATTAGTTCATATAAATAAAATAATAATAATATTTGTTTATAAATGTGTTGATCTAAAGTGTAAAAATTACACGTATAATATTAAATATACAATACATAAGTAACTATGTAAATAAAAAAGTCTATCTTAAAAAGTTTTCAAATGAAACTTCTAGTAATAAAGCAGTATATATCACTATTTTTTGAATTTATAGTAACTAAAATATATGCATGTTTTTATGAAACATATATATTACGTATATTTCCCCATATGTGTAACTTATATATAAACAACCGTGCATACATATTTGTATATATTTAATTAATTTAATTTTATCATGTATATGATTACTATTTATTTATGGATGTATATAATTAGTTAACCTCATAAGAATTACGTTTCTACAAAAACTTCATTTATTATTTCGTTTGCATTGAACCAAAACCTTCATCTATTTGCTGATTTACAATAAAGACTGCTTTTATGAAATTACATATAAAACATACATTATACATTAAATAATTATGATTCAATAATAATAAGATAATGAAATAGCAATGGCGAAAATAAAACGTATTTCTAATTCATTAAATTATACAGCATAACGTAAATCAGTTTTTAAAAATAATTTTGAACAGTTGTTCGTTTTCAATTAATAACTAGTGAGATCTTGTCGGTAATCCAAATAATACATTTTCTTTGAGAACCTTTCGTGATCCTCATAAGGGGCGCTAATGATATAAATAGCTAATTTTATCGCATCTCCTGAGTTCTAGGCAAAAGTTTTACTTAACTGTATACATTTATACATTTGTCTTAGTTTGTCATTTTTCAAGCTATCCTCTCAGCGAGAGCATCAGGGCAAAGAAGAATAAATCGATTTTCTCGAGATAAAAGTATGCTCACTTTTGTAAGCGCACACTTTAATGTATGACATTTCAAACACTGATCGAGTTACATTAGCTTATTATCTAATAGAATTATAAAAGAAAGAATAAAGAACATCATTTCCTCGAGATGTATAGACCCCAAGCTGCGATGGCTTGGAAGTACATGCGATACGATTGCAACATGATCGATTATAAACATAGATCGGTTTCAATTTCAACGGATCAATCCGAGCTTTCTCGTCACGATGTGGCCAAATTTTTAATGAATCATATGAATTCTATAACGGTATTCATAGGAAGGCTATTTACATTTGCAAGGTACGTACTCTTTATGTGTGGAACTCTGGTTTCTCAAGCAGCTCAACCGTGAGACGCGGCAAGGAGGAATAGGAAGAGTCGCGATCTAACGAACGTGAGAGTCTATACGTAGATACGTACAAACAAGCTCAGAGACTCGAATCGGACCTTATCTTGCGATGGAAAATGCAAAGGAGATCGCGCCACTGGGAAAAGTCAGTAGAGTCCGTTAATGCTGTAATTATTACGTTTGCAACACATTACAAATCTCCGAAATGCAAATGGCCCTGAACTTCAAAAAAAGACATCTTAATACAAATGGAATACACGACTGTAGACTAATGTATATGTGACACATATATATGTATATATATGATATACTTAAACAGATTATTACGAGTATGGAGTGATGTTAAACTCATATAAAAATTTAAGTGCATCAACATTGAAATTGAAACCCAAGAAATTTAATAAGCAAATTAATTTGTTGAAATTGAAGTTGCATGTTTTAATAATATTATATGAACATGCGTATAAAGTTGTAGAAGACATCAATAACTTTTGAAATTCATATATTACATTTCATTTTGAAGTGTATGTATGTGTGTAGGTACATAATTTAGAATATGTGAATAAAGTACATCATTTTCTTTAGAGGAAAGGTCTCAAAAGTGAAACTTACTTTAAACAACAATTACGCGTCAGTATTAATATAAATAAATTAGCAAAAGTGAAATTATAAAGTTACATGCAATAAGTAAATTATTTCATGTGTGTAAGATTTATTTTTTTAAAAAAGCATTTCGATTTGTTCTCATCGATATAATTATTATCAATCATAATGAATTTACATTCTAACTTGTTTCCACGATTTATTGCAACACTAATCAGGCGAAAAAAGTCGTGCCACCTACATGACATTAAAATGGGTCAATCGATCACATTTTCTGAGCAATGTTTCTTGATATTGTGAAAAATTTGTGATTCAGAAATCAGCGCAGTGTCAGATTGACAAACGACCGCGCGCTCTTAAACAAAAAAGAACCGGGGAAAACTTGTTTTGAAGTTCATTGATTGGATTAATTAAAACAATGTTAATCGACTAGGTCGGTCTCGAATGTGTTTAGTCAACTTGAAAGTATCCAGTGCATAATTAACGAACTCAGCAACAACTATGGCGACATTACATAAAGTGCATTATAGTCAAACTACAGTTTCGGAGCACAGTGTCTACAAACTTGGAAGAAAAATAGAAAATATAAATTGTTGTCATTAGTATAAACTTAATAAACATTTTGTCATTTTTGAAGCAAGCATATTCCTTACACTCTAATAAATAAACTGTAACGGTATTTAATGGTAGTAGTAACAATCTAACTCGTCATTATTATTTTTTAAATTACCGCTGTTAGTATATATTAAGTTGTTACTGCTGCAATTTAGTTCTCTCTACGTAGTACGGTAAAGTTCATATCTCATCACATCACAAAAAGTACATGTACTACATATATAAGACATATGTATAAGCATAATATACACGTATATTAATTTTATGGAATACATAATATGTTTCATGAAAAAAAAATATATATAGCATGTTGTTATACTATAATATAATGAATAATAATATATGAACTTTGTAGAAATGTTTATGAAGATATACAGAATCGTTTACGTAGATCAACTGTTTGTTTAAATTTTAAACGGTTGCAATAAAAAGTATAATCAAATCGATTCGAGCAGCCTAAGTAGGTATATCGTAGAAGCTTAATTTAGCATTGTAATCGTCATGCTTGTTCAAGATTTCTTGTTAATTTTAATTACAGAACTAAGTAAACGTCCAGTTTACGAGAAAAAACGAGGTAACAAAGCTGTGTCTTCTACGATTGTACTCAATCAGATGAAACAAAAGCATGCTTCACTGAACATTTTCATCACGGTCTGATATAACGAGAATTAAAATTCTTACCTGCAAATCTGGACTTTACGCGCATTCATTACAGAGCCGTTAAAAGTTAAATTGCCTTTGCAAAAAATGTTTTAAACATATAAGAATCGATTTAAATTTCATTTCATACTTTTTCCCAGTTGAACTCACTTGTTTCTTTTCTTGTCCGCAAACTGAGTCGTTCAACTTACTTTAAAATCCGATCAATACTTAGATAAAATGCTAATTCATAATTAACGAATAATTAATAATATATACCTGGTTATATTATAATAGGTAATACTGAAAAATTAACTATACATTTTTATTTCATTTCACTTTCACGCAATGAATATGCAAAATAATGATTTTCAACTACTCCAATTAATTAGACACGAGAACGAAAATATTAATTGCAGTTCGTCGAACTTACGTGTGAATATTTAAATTGAATACAGAATAAACGAGAAGTAAACATAAAAGAAATTTCAGAAAGTGTCAAGTCAGTTGAAGAAAAAGAATATAACATCTTTAACAGATCGTGAAATGAAGTTCACTTTTTCTCCATAAGAAAATTTAATGTAGCCTTCAGACACTCAAAGACGCATTAATATCATGTCACGAATGTGAAGATGAAACAAAAGCACTTTCGGTGACGGTTGAGGACTGTTGAAATATCTTATCATTGCACAAAATGAAATTCTTCATTTACATTCGAGTAATAACTTTGTGTGTAATATTCGTCGTAAATAAAATCGAATAATTTAATTTTTATGCGCGCATTCATCAAAAAAAGTTCTGTATCTGATATTGCACACTTAATTCACTTTCAAATTCAAAAGAGAAACTGAAATAAAAAGTATATCAAAAATCTTGGTAATTGGTAATCGATTATGTAAAAATATGTTGATGAAATTATTTGAAAATACCACAAGCTTATTTAGTTGGTCACAGAAACCGAATCACACGACTCGAACTATTTCGTCAAAAAGCCGGACACAGAATGAGAAAAATTGTTTTCCATCGACAGTCTAATCGAGAGATGCACGTCGTCTTAACGTGACGCCTGAAATGTGACTAAGTTAGCATGAAACACAATACACAAATAAAAATTGAAACAGACTTTATCGTTTGGAGAGCGTATAAGTATCCTAAAAGTAACGTCTCGAAGTGGTCGACGCGGCAGTTACATCGATAAAGCTCACTTTTATTTAGAAACAAGTGACCGTTAAAAGTCGTAGAATAGCAACGGCGATTTGATTCATAGAATAAGGATTGAATTTTATTTCAAGAATCTCTTGATAAAATTATATACAGCTAAATAAAACTCGACAGAAAGAATGTTTCTTTTTTACTCTTATCGCAAATTCATTTCAAATGAAATATAATTTGTGGCGACCAACGTGTAACCAAATTGATTAATGTATAATATCATTGCATAACACACCAACATGAGAACTGATTAAAAAACAAATATTTTTCTCTTAATTTTTATTATAATTCTAATTCTTTGTATAAATAATTGCGTATCTAAAAAATGTCAAAACATAACAGGATATAGACCTATTTAGTTTAGCATGCATTCAATTATGTCGTTCTGAATAAAGTTTCTTGACAATTGTTTTTCAACTTGAAATAAATATTCAAATGTTCAAAATTGTTTGTCATCATATAACAGAATTAAGTTATATGCTATAGGAATGAAATCAGCATGCTGATTTGGAAAGGATAGAAAATATTTATGTAAAATATTTGTGAGAAATATGAATAGTCTTTTGAGCAATGTTACTAATTTATAGCTTCGAAATACTCCATAATAAAATATATAGCTTTATATCAATGAAAACATTAGAAAAATAAAAAATTACGAGAAAAGACATTTTTTCACCTCCACTTACAGATGTTCTACGAATCTTTTGAATCATTTTATTTTGGTTTAGAATTCAAGGAGAAAAAACCTTCAGAGTAAATTAAACTTGAAAGAAAGTATATTAAGGGTAATAAAACTCATATGTTTTCAAAAAACCATTAACTTTTTTATAATAAATTACAACATTAAAAATATCGAAATGTATGTTACAGTATCATTGACACATTTTTATATTACAAAAGTTAAATTGTTTAAACGATTTAAAAATATATATAATGTATGTTTTATCTGCAGAGGATATATTATGGCTTGTATAAACTGTAAATATGTCCTACAAAGTAGCAACATTGAAAAAGCAATTAGCAAAAGCAATAAACAATTTTTAGCATAACAATACATCAAATATAAAGTTCGAGAATTCGATTAATAATTCAATCTAGCAAACAGTTTTTTTCAATAAACAGATCATCTATATATTTATTTATTCATTCAAACGTATAAGCAATGTTTCATATATGAAAGTATTTATTAATTATTCCGTGTACATATTATTACAATGTTATCACTATGTAACCTTCGTCTTGCTTCACGAAACAACTTTTAAAATTCAATTGCCATCACAGAGAGTATAATTATTTAATTTCGATTCAAATTTCGGGCCCGTGATCATAAAATGAAACAAAAAATTCGGCACGCATTAAAATGCACAGCCACTCTTGCAGCTTATGACATCACGTAAATCGCGTAAGATTTAAAATTCGGCGAGATGCGAATAAAAAGTGATCATTTAATTGCTTCAATAAGCCATAGCTAATTATATGCTTGCAAGCATATGTAACTCACTGTGGATATGATCGCCCACTATGTCTTTCATATTGAACAAGGATTACCTGATATTAACTGTTATCGCACATCTATCAGAAGTGATTGTGATAAAATGACGAATCATGTGGTGTACGGGTATAAAAATAATTGACTTACGATGATTACGCTGATGAGGGGCTAAATACGTAAAAAATATTTTTGCAATTTATTCGGAAATTTCAATTATTCGTTATGAAACTCTTAAATTTGATTTTCATATTTCAATGAAATGTGTTTGCTGAGAATAAAGAATAAATTTTAAATTAACTTGCAAAAAAAGTGCAGATAAACTACTTTTAATGAATTTGAAATTTATCGACATTATTAAAATGCATAAGTGGATAACATGTGTATCAGATTTTTAACAGATTTAACTTTTAAGTTTTTATTAAATGAATTTTCTTACATGATTTTGTTCATTTAAAATTTGCGTCTTAGACGTATATATTTTTACATTCATTATATTTATAGTATAATATTAAAAAAGAAATAATAAATTGTGATTTAATTACTTTTATTTTGAACGAATTAGAAACAAATTTTAATTTTCATTCGAATTTGAATGCTTACTTTGAGAACAAAAACATTGAAATCGTATGTGTATTTAACAAAATTTAAAATGTAAAATATGAAATTTCACCTGTGTTCAAGTAATGACGTACTGAGGCCATAAAAATGCATAGACTCTAAAGAAATGTTGAGAAAAGCTGTGCTTGTTGAAAGGTGGAAATAAACATACTGTGGTGCTCACTCATATATTCGACCTTTGATTAAATTTTTATCACGACTAATTACGCAAATGGATCAACAATAAACATTGCCGAACTGTTACACAAAGCGGTAATGAGTGCTCTTATATGAATAGAAGCTAATTAGCGAGTCCTGCAAATGCACGACGAATTTATTGTTTTTACGAACAAACCTAATTTAAATCAAATGAATTGATTTCGTATTAGAGCTTATACTTAAAGCGTTTAATTGACTAATAAATTGATATATACTGTTAGTTAATCACAATTATATTTTCAAAAGTATGTCTAAAAGACGGAATTAGGTTACGGTAAAATTTTTATAAATACTGCTTTACAATCGGAATTGAGGTTAGTTAAATCATCACATTATGCCGTTTATTACACTATCATTATTTACACATGATTGTTATCTGCCTTTTGAGAAGAAAAGGTTATATATTTATTAATGTAATCATTACAATATAATAGATATTTAATAATATAATTTAATTTTAATTAATTTTTTTAACATTGTAAAAATGTAGTAGGCAATATTTCCATAAATATTCTTTTCTATAACATAATAAAAAACGAAAAATCGACAAAAAATATGAAATTATAATTTCTATTTTACTAGTATGCATTCGTTAACAATTTTTTTGATAATTTATTAAATGCAGCGTTTCAATAGTAATAGAGATGTATTTGAAACTTTTATAAGTTAAAACGAGGTATGGAACTCGTGCTTTGTTGCTGTATGAAAGACCGTAAAGTAAAGAAAGTTTTAAATTCTATGCATTAAAATGCTAGATTTAGCGAAATATCACATTAACGCGAAAAAATATTCAATGTAAAATACAGTCTCGTTTAATATATAAAAAAAATTCTAGTCCTTTGAAAAATTAAATGTAAAAACTAGTATTATTTGTTAATTTTTTCTCGTATTTTTGAAAAAATCTTACAATGCTTAAAACTAAAAGCTCTTTTTCCTCAACTCACTAACGATTTTTGGCAAATACAGTAACTTAAAGAGTGATTATCTAAAACTTACAGATGTATAAATACATCTGTATGAAATATTTGCAATTAAAAATGAATCACTTTTATGGAATTCAAACTACTTTGTGATTGATAAATAAATTATTTATTAGTATGAACATTCAAAATAAAATCTGAATGTCTACTGTAAGATCAACGCAACGTTATTTTCAACGTATTCATTACACTTTTATGCTTTTAATTTATTATTTTTTGTTATTTTCATGACTTTGAATATCATTCACATTCTTAATTACTTTCAAGGACAAAATTTTCTTGACTGTTTCAGCAAAAGAAGCCCGGCTTCTGAAATAGTCTGAGTGCTGAAAGGCTTTGAAATCAAAGTTTGTTCGTTAAAAATATTTTTAGCTCATAAAGTACTCGTTCGTTCAGAATCCCTTTCATTTGCATCTCCTTTTTCCACCGGAGTAGATTTCCTGACTACGCACTGTGTACCAGCTTCATTTGCCGTTTCCTTATTCTGACGATGTGCGTGCGCATAAGGAGCACGCGAACAGTTTGCCTCAGGGTGATATGTGCACCATGCCAGATGAGTACTCGCTGCGATATGCGTACAACTAGACGTAATATAGGGGCACGCGTGCCTTTGCGCTATTCGAGACGGCCCAATGCTGTTAATTACACCGACTGGGCCGATACGCCAATTAATTCGGCGCGCGCTCGACGAATTGCAGATAAATTTGTATCTTGATCGACTTTATTATCACGTAAATGAATACATCATAATGTACGATTCATCACACACCATATAACTTACGCATGGGAAAAAAGTATGCCGTGTTGCGCAAGCGCGATGTTTCGATCACAATGAAGCACGCTCTTATAAGGCTCACACAATTTTATGAGCCTTTGTGTTTGTGACTTCATCACAGGCCGACAGTCGTATTTAGGTGATAATTGTGCGCTTTGTATTTTTAACGATTTCCATTGAATAGCAAGATGATATGTTCGTCGAACCAAGAAAAAAAGGATATTTTGTCTAGCAAAGTACTATTTTACAAACGAAACTCACAAGGTATTAAGTTTCACTAACGTATCCACTTCCCGAATACATATTATTACGCAAACTCTGTTAAAGAATATGTCAACACTGGAAAAGTTATTGACTTGCTGCTTATGGAGGAATAATGAAAAGTACCGGAAAAAATTTAACGCGAAAAAGAGTTAAAAGTGAAAGAAAAATGAAGTCCTGCTTTGACACAGTGCAATGTCAAGGCGAAGATAAGAAGTCCGGAAGTGTATAGGTGATTCAAGTACAGCGCAATCTCTTACACTATGTTTCTTTCTCCGCGGTATCAATTAAATCGGAAATGCAAAAATTTGTAGCAACGCTGTGAAACCGAAGGCCTTAATCGGATAAAACCAATTCGAGAAGTGCATTCCGCACATGCCTAGAATTCGATTCCTAATGGAAAAGCGAAGAATAGAGTTCCGTAAAGTCATATATTTTGTCGACTGAAAACTGTTGACTTGTTCACTCGATCGGTGCGAGTGTCTAACGTAGTTAAGTTTAAGGACTTCAGCTATTGATTCGTTCAACTAATCTGTTATTAAGTAGGAAAGTCAATTAATCGATACTCATGAACTGAAACGAATTTATGTTTGTAATAATAATGGACATCTTAATGATGTGTGTATTGGTTAAAAATTCAGGTGTTTATGAAAGTCAAACATTTTAAATGACTAATTAATGTTTTAAATATAAACGATTTAATTCGTAGCATGTTTGAATGTCTGAATTACTCGTTACTAATTATTTATTTGTAGGTGAGAAACACAATATAAGAGTAAAACTTGTTTTCTAATAGACTGGTATTAGTCTGATCACGTCAGGATATAATTGGACTCAAGGGACTTTCTTAGACCAGTTCCGAACGTGTTTCTGCCTTTTTTCCACGGATATTTTCCAGACAAATTTATCAAATAAAAATGTACATTTTCGTTCAGATTCTCGTTTGAAGTTTAATTACACTGCAGTAAACTATTGAATTTTTCATTTTTTAAATGTATTTCTTCAGAAAATGGCAGGTACAATTAACTTCGATATTGTCACAGTTTATTCAATACTGAATTTTTATCAAGTGTTACTTTTATAAATATGGTTCACATATTATTAGCTAATACAAGAAAAATTTCTAAATGCTACAACTTTATCAGACATTGTACTGTTTTGATTTATTTAGAATAGTTTATTCAAAATAGTAAATCAATATAGGAGTTTATCGCAATACGTAACCAATTACAAATATGGGAATGTTACACGGAATTCGTGATGTCAAGATGTAGTATTTACTGATTTACCGGAATTCGCTGAAAGTGGGGACGTGACAGAAAAAAAATTGCTACAACTGCACATTCATGTATATTCCAACTCGTTTAAGAAAAATCGAGAAATTGAGCAATGAAACTAAGACGTAATTATTTTCGTGCTAGGAAAATTAATCAAATTGACAATACGTTTTTTTAAACAATTTAAATTCACACAGTGGAGTGGAGTAGATGTTTTTATCAAAAAATTTCATAATTTGACTCGAGTTTCTGTGTTCTGAAAACAGTACTTCGTGGTAACTAAATGAATTAAGTTCGACAAAAACAGAACAATCCGCAATGCCGGCATTATTTAGTTTGAAAGAAGAATTTTCTTTTTAAATTACCCTTGTGAAAAATCAGGTTGAATAATGACCGAGAAATCTAGTTAATTTTGACTAGAATCAAATACGAATTTCTCTTCAATCCTTAATAACTGAATGATGTTTATTTGTATTACAAGCATTCAACCAGAAAATCTGGTTATATCATTCCGTTTAAGTTTTTTTTGTTTGAATGATCAATAAACCATGACTTTATTCATTTGATTAATCGACATAATATTTTCACATAATCATTTATAAAACTAGGATTGTTACATATTTCAGGATAAACACATCAACTGAAGTAACATTATATTGACGTTAATGCGATACATGATTCTTAAAAACTTGAATTTGAAAAAATTAAATTTCTCAAATTCTAATTGGAATATAATCATTGCAATGATTTAATTAAATTTCATATTCAAAATTAATTTTTATAGTAAAAAAATCGAAATCCTTTCATTTACATTTAAATTAATGAAAATGGTATAATATAAACACTTGAATAATTTTTGTCAATGCTTTATAAATGATTTATTTACGAATCAAAACTTTTTTTCTAAGATGATGTAATGTTGTTATCTGTTGTTGACAGGTGATCAGCAAGTTGTCGAGCAAGTTGTCGTGCAAATCATTAGTTAATCGTTGACGAGTCACCAACAAGTCATCCAGAAGTCTCCATGGAGTTGTCGGCAAGTCATCAGTGAGTTTTTAGTAAATCTTCGACAAATCGTCTAGAAGTTACTAGTTTAGTAGAGATATCACTAATGAGTTATAAATATTCAATCTACAAAAATCATTATGAGTCATTAAAGAATCGTCATGTGTGATCGGCGAAAGTTTTTTGAGTCATTTATGAGTCATGAACAAGTCTTTGTGAAGTGGTTAAAGTCTTTATAGTTTGTGTTATTTGAGAATGTGGTTTTGAATCATTAATAGTATAATGAACATAAATGACTTGCCGAATCATAATTAAGATTTGTATGTTATGACAGCAAAAAAACAAAATAAACAGTTAAAAAATATTTTTTGATTAAAATAAAAAATAAGTAAAAAGTCCATATGCCGTTTATGAGTCATGAAAGATTGTCATCAACTCATCAATTACCTTTTTTCGACTCATTGACGAATCGTAAACAACTGATAAATGATTTGCGAGCCATCCTAAGCAACAGAACGACAAATTATCGATGATTTATCGAAGACCTAGTAACGCCAATACATATCGATAGCAGTATGAAAATATGATTTTTATGTTGACAAGTTGCAATTTTAACTGGGTTTTAACCATAAATCTATACCTTCAAGTTTTCACACCTGAAGTGAAATTGCTTGCTCTAATTATTGCACAGCACATTTATTTGAAATAAAAATATAGTAAAGTTTGAAAAAAACTTTACTAAGCGTCATTTTAAGTTTATGAATTGAAATGTTTTATATAATATAAAACATAATTGAACATGATTTGAACAATATCATATCAACATGAGGGTTCATTCAAAATATTGATCGAGAGTGAATCTATAGTCTCATCTCATTAGATCAACCTTGCATGCTGAATTAAAACTTGATTAGACAGTCTCAATAAGATTTTCTATTAAACGTCAAATAAAATTATTTTTCATGTTAATCCCATTTAAATAATGATAGTAAAAAATTTAGTTATTTACGTTTTTTATTTACACGAAAATATGAAAATAGTCCAAGATGTATATTTTAAATAAATAAAAAAAAGCACATTTTTGCACCATCCAAAAGACCTAAATTTATAATTAGACACTTAAAAAAATTAAAATATAATTTATGAATTCGAGATCATGACAACTGAACATCTATCACTATACAGGTGCACCAAACTAGTATATTCTCTCAACAATGACAACCGTAAAATTCTCTTTTACTACAGAGGATATTGCTGGTTTTCAGTTTGATACCATCATTAAATTCGCGCATCTACTATCAAGGCGCCTTCCATACACTTGAAAATAATCCAAACCTTACCGTGTGTCCCATCATTCTGTAGCCTGTAACATAACGATGCTCAAATTGTAAACATCCTCACGCAATCCTGGGCACGAGAAACCAAGAGGAAGGCTGCGGCGCGCAAAATGATCAAACGTTAAAACTCACTGAACTCACTGCACCAGAACTTGTGAGCACAAGAAAACCGAAAGAACGAGCCGAAGGATGCACTGTCACGAGAAGCGAAGCGTGAAAATGTAAAGGAGCCTAAAAGCAAACGAAACGCAACGCGATGTCAGGGCGAGCGCGTGGTTCTCGCGGCCCAGCAAAAAACGGGAAGCCAAAGGGGGGCAGAAAACGCGGGCCGCAAAGGTGAGCGTACGCGCACGCCGCGCGCGGAACTCGAAGAAAATACGTAGGTACACGCGAGAGAATCTAGGAAGCGGCAGAACGAGTGCACTCGCTAACGGTAACTCCTTTAGACCAGTACCGCAAAGCAGTCAAGAGGGGCGACCCTCGGACAAGAAACGAGCCAATCATCCGTCCGCGGATTCTTCATTTCTCGTTCGACGGGACGGGGACTTGTTGTCTCATTGCCTCTCTGTCTGCGTCGCCGTCGCCCGAGGACGACGACGCTGCTTCCGCTGCGGTCAAAGTAGCAGTACAGGGCAAGCGACTGACCGAGAGTAACAGTCGTCATTTGTCCTAGACGTTTGTTCGCGTGACCGCGGATTAATTAGGAGTCTCCGCAAGGAATGCCGGCTATTTCGAAGCCAACCGGGCGAACTCGCCGACGTGAAAAAGCTTCGTGCGAATTTACGATTCGCACACCGCGAGTCAGATTTATGCCGTCCCATTTCCACTTTTTTGCACAACCAATTTAAGATCGAATTGGAATTTTAATTTCAATTCATTTGCTCCGATATTTGAGTTTAATTAATCTTGGTTTATTGGCGCGGTCTTTTTTTGCAATCGCTAGCGACGCGCTCGAGGATGTTTGCGCAAGATTTATCTGCGCCATTTTTGTTTTAGTTTTAGCACGATTTTTTTCTTCGCCAACTCATATCTAATTCCAGATCGAGTTTGTTGGCTCGATTGATTAGAAGAATTAGACGAATGAATGCGGCGTTACTGAAATTAGTCCTCTGCATTTCGTGAAATATGAGAAGATTATTATGTGAATTAAGTAGATCATCCTACCATGTAAAAGTCGAGAATTCAATTAAGGAATACCGAGACAAGACGTAGGAGAATAATCTCGCGGGAAACTAAACTTAGACTTGAATGAGAAGTTCTAGAGGAAGTCTGAAAAGGATTAAAGGAGCAGCGCTAATTCAGCTGACTTTATTGCAATTAACAGACAATTTATTTATGTCGTTCGAAAGACACTTCTCAGCTCAAAAAACTCAATAGAAATGTGTTGCTACGACACAAATGCAAATTTTCACAATAAAAATCTTTTGCATTTTTTATATCCAGATTATTAAATTGTATCTTTATTCGATTCGATGCTGTACAAAACTTTTCCTTATTTCACTCAAAATCATGATTGCGAAAAATTATTATATCGAATGCGTTTCAAAGGCAAAATATTTCTGAAAGAGGAAGTCGCGCTGGTAAATGGCGATAAAAAATGCGAGTATATGAAAGCACTGATATGAAAACTACGTCCAAAAACCTCATAAAAAATCTTTTATAAATAACTTATTCGGTCATATGCTATGATGTAGAATATAGAAGTTTCCGTTCGGTGAATTCAAGGCAAATGGTTAAAAGTAACAAATAAGGTGATTTTCTGTTAAATTTGATCTTGTACAAGCTCCGTGATAGCGTGTAAAAAATGAAAAAAGGATTCACGTTTACGCGTAATTATGACGCTTCTTGCTATAGCCGCTACATTGGCCATGCTCTGAATGCTTCGCTGCTTTCGTCGAGAGGTCGTTGATACGCATCGGTCGAGTATTAGTGATCACGAGCGTTATTCCCACGGGATTGCGTCAAACCAAAATCAGTAGAAACTAATATAAGAGTTTGCAAGTTGTATGATACAAGATGAGCAAAAAACGTCAAAAGTCGTTTCAAACACGAAATAAACTAACATTATTGTTTTTCGATAAATTCTTAAATTAATAGCTTTATTATGATTGATTCTTTTATTCATCTATTCCAAAGACAAAATATTGTTTTTAATTAAAAAATGAAATTAGTTATATAAAAAATGTACATATTTAATAATTTTAGAATCACAAGTATGGTTACAACAGGTTATAATTTGATTACGCATGATTTAAAGCTTGTGATTTTAATGCTTAACATATGTTTCAAATTTTCTTGCATTTATAATGATAACCGTAATTGTAAACTGCATAAAATTTATGAAGATTATTTCCATATAAAATTTGTATTAGTTCCTTGAATTATGTTACTATTTACAATTATAACTGTGATTGTGAACAACATTATGAATATTTGTATAAATGATAACATTATATTATTACAAATTGGATCTCAATTAAATTACAATTTTTGATTGATTGATGCTACCCGTAAACCTTTTCAGAATAAAAATTATGGGCATCAATTCTGCATGTCAATGAAGTCACTGAAATGGAAAGTGATAGTTCCGTGAAGTATTATATATGTTCCTAAATTTTTACTAAAATATGCATAAATGTATGTATACAATTTTTTAATATCTTAAGTATTTATTTCTTTCCTGTGTTTAAAAAAACACATCTGGAAATATTTTATTCTGTAGAAGGAATCATTATAATATTCAACCACTTTAGAACGAATGTTATTTAATTTATTGTAATAAATTATAATAATTACTTATAACAAATTAAACAAGTTTTTTTATACAAAGTTGTATAAAATCTTAGGTCTGTAAATTGAGTCTTAAGACCTATAATTTTTCGAAAAATTCATTTGTATATCATTCTTTACGAAATGAATTGAGTTATTTGTTCATTTCAAATAGTCGAGATTATTGAATTTCTAAGTTTATTATTGGAACTACTACGACTTTTTTGAAATACATTCAGTTTGGATTTCATTTATTAATAAGTTTCACCAGGAACGTCCAAGTTTGAATTTCATTTTGAATGAGAGTTGTGACTAAATAGAGTGTATTATTTGAAAACTAAGTTCAAAACTTGATTCTTAACAAAACTTGTTCGCATCGTTGCACAATAATTGAAGTGTAACCGTTGGCAACGAAAAAGTGCACCTCGTGCAGTGCTTTGACTTTGGTGCGTCGCCAATTGGCAATTGCATCGTCTGATAGTTTAATGGCAAAGCGCGTTGGGCGAATGCATATAAGTATTCATCGGAACATACGAGCATTTCAGTCACTGCAACTAGAAAGACTATATTCAGCCACAAACGAAATTGATTCTTCAATAAACAGAGACTTAATGGAAGGAACTCGCTTAACTATTGCAATGAGCCACGACAATTTTCAATTCAAATGTTTTTTATTTAATGTCAACAAATTGACGTTATTTCATCTCACTCAGTATCATAGCTCATAAATCTCATTTTACAATATTCCTTTTTTCTAACTACCAATTCGATTGTCTCCAGCCGAAGTCAGTTAAATTACGTTATCCATTTTCTACTACTATCGACATCTTACATATTACAACATATGAAACATTTCTATAAGTAAAAGTTCAAAGGTATAAAGATACGCAGTAAGTTGTACAATTGAAATAATTATATACAAAATGTGTATATTGCGTTATCACTGACAATTAACTTGACGTGATAATTCAAATGTCTAAATTGTTCATATGAAATAAAGAAGTCTCGCGCGAAAATTACATTGGAACTGAGGAATTCTGAAATTGCACGTTCTTCAGAGAGAAAACAAATAAATGGACGCGGAAAATGTCACAAGTTAACCTCACATGCTCGTTAATAACGCGCACTTCATCTTGCACTTACAAGTGCGAGTTAAATTATTATACTTTCGGTGTAAAAACGCATACACCTTTCTCTTTGCGGATGAACCACATTTCATCCACTTTATGCATATCTCGCGCATCTCATAAATCGTGCGTTATACGAATGCAATTCAGAATTTATGGCGTTACAAATATCTGGGTTATATAGAAGTTATGAGAAAAAAAAATCAAAAGAAACGCCGGTCAATCACTAACGCACTCTATAATTTATAAAAGGTTGCGACTCCCCAGAGTAAAGGTGGCAAAAGCACATTACATAATTGAGTGTGAGCCTTTACGTAATGTGATTAAATTAGTGTGTGAAAATTCGCGTCTTTTTTCTTTGCTCGCCTTATTTGATGTTACTGTAATTTAAGGTTATTGTGTGATTCCCAATGGGAATCTATCATTAGACGTTCGGTAGTGCGGAGTTGAACAACTTATAAATATGATATATGTAACCAGTACGTCGAGTATACTGCATCGCTGATTTTCATATATAGAAATTATTCATAAAGTTGTATAATGTTATTTTGCAATCAATTTTCATCGGATTCATTAACTAAATGACGCCTTGCATATGAGATGAAAAAGTAGAGGCTCTTACTTAAAATTATAGAGGAGCCATGAACAAATATTTTTATACTATACATACATTAAGAAGGAATTTCGATAGAACGAAAGCATTATACTGTCGTATTTCAAGTTATTAATTTTAAAATAATATTTTTTATTTTTGGAATCATGTCTCTTTGAAATATAATTTCAAAAATATATACTACTGACATGAAAACTGTTTAAATATATAAAATATATGAGATGAAAACTTGCGAAGCTCATGTTTCTGCAATGTAATCTAATGATGTAATAATCATACTCTCTAAAACAATTATTATGATTACGTTTACAAAAGACAATAACTTTTACATAATAATAAATGCAATACATAAAAAGAATATGGCAAAATTACATTTTACGTTTTATATTCCAATCCTAACCATAAACATCGGTTTATGGCTTCATTATATATTTAATATCTAAATATTTCATACAACATAACGCGTAATTAGAATACATTCTTTTTCACTCTTATATACCACGAAAAACAATTTCTTAATTTTCCACTACTAATGGAACGATGAGAGAAACTGCTGTATTATCACATAAAAATATATTATAGAATTTCAGAAGAGTGTTATGAAAGCCATAATTCTTATAATAAAACATATTTTTATTTAATATCTTATTTAAAAATCGTATTCTAAATGAATTATGATCTTATATATTATTCGAATGAAAACACGAAGGAATAAACAGGCTCTTCCGTGTTGCATATTATATTTTTTGTAACAAGTGCATAGTTTGGTTTTTTTATTTTCATTTGATGTGTAAAACAAGTAAAGTGAGCAAAAAGAGGGAAATGAGGTAGCAGGGATTGAGAAATACTTGCTCCCTCGTGAAGGTCGGGGGAGGGATGGAGGCGGTCGAAATCTCTTGTGGAAGGTTCGAAAGCTGGGAGCCTTCTGAGTACAATAAAAATGCTTTTACATAGCTCGTAATAGATTTTTTAATGTTTTATTTTACATATATATTATCACATATAAAATTTCATCAAATATTTTTAATCAGTGCCTTAATTTTTTTATATAGTATATAACCACATAATACATTAAAGACTTACTTTAAAATATATTATTGTATGAGAATACTCTATAAATCACTGACACATATCTTACTACATATTTAAAGATAAGACAAATACAATACCATTTTTTCAATTTTTCTATTTACAAAATCAATACGAAAAAATCGATCTGTCAAAATTGTACATCTTCTTCGACCTCTCGCTCTAGTCAAGCAAAGATGGGCGATAGGAATGAAAAGTCCTTTAATCTTGCGCGAGAAATGCCGAACGTGAAGTTCGTCGACAAAATGGAATCGGATAAATGTCATGTACAAGTCTCGCGCTTTCGATCCGACTCTGATCCATTGTCCGCAAATGCTATAAAGAGAGAAACAAGCCGCGCATAAAGGCATCTCACGTTGGAAGAACGTCTCCTCTTCGGCGAAAGAAAGACAGACTCACGCAGTAACAGAGAATAAGCCTTTTGCCTGCAAAACGGCAAACACACCGCGACGAGCATTTATCAGAATGGACCGTTTCGTCTCCCCGCTCGCTGTAATTCCTAGCAATCGGAAGTCAGCAGGTCTCGTCTTTGTCGCGAGGCATCCTCGTTGCTCTCCGTGCGTGCACGACCAGTCTCCGATCCCACGTGAAATCGAATACGATCGGGAAAAACGGAAACGAACTCGAGCCTCGCTTTATCTTCTCTTTTACACAAGATTACTCTACGATAGAATCTCGTAAACATCAAATTGATGTTATCAATCTTTATTCGAATACAATTATTTTTCATACAATGAACCTTTTTCTATTATTTTTTTTTTTCATTTGCCAAGAGTACTGAAAAGCTGTAATCACCTTAATTCTTAGTTCAAATGATTCCAGTTAACGGAATAACAGATTGTATAAAAGTTGCGTCTTCTTTAAACGCACCTTAATGAATCGTGGAAAAGACGAATAGAAAAGAATATGAATTCCTAAGAATCTAGAGTATCTGAATCATAGATCCGTTTTTCTGAATAGCGCCATAAACTGTTACGACGGTACAGTCGCTGATAAGTTAAATCGTCATCATCACTTACAGGCGCTTTTACGTTATGTATAACTTTGTCATAACAGTTTACCGTAATAAATCCATTAAATATAAATCATATCAGTTTAATTATATCATCACGAACATAATTTCTTAATAAATTAATCTTGCATTGACTAACTCTAGGTTTATATACATTTATCTCAAATTTCTCACATAAATAACGTATTAAATAAAAGCAAAATAAAAAGTGCAATTCGTTCCGCACTTTCATAAGTTTATGTTCAAATTGATGTATGATCACATAAATGACCATCTAAATAATTTTTTCATCGTTGTACTAACTTTTTTTTTCAAGTTTCGACATAGGTACAATAAATTTGAGTTGAAATAATAGCGTTAGACTTTTGACGAAAAATAAATTATCATTTCATACGCTAGTAATATCCTGCAAAAATTTTTAGCATTCTCATATAATTTATATTAAGGAGATAATGACTCAGATAAATAATGTTTGTTCGGGCAAGCCGAGTGCAATTCGGTGCACAAAGGAGTTTAGCTGGAGGGCGACTCGTGGGATTATTATCACTTCCGGTGACATTTAAACGAATCTATAATATGCAAGCTACGCTGGGCCGCGGAAGCTGTGACTCGTTATTACGTTTGCGTCATCGCATCCCAGATGAATGTGACTGTCGTGTATACATCGTGTATTCGAGATTGCTCTGATTAGGGTGTCCGATGTAAAAAGTAGAGCGCGATGTTCACACGTCTACGTTCACGACAAACAATCCAATATGCTCCTTTGTTCCTTGTTGTAGAACTCGAAAGAGGTTAATTCATAGGAAATTTATCATCGAATGCAACTGTTACGTAACGCAACTCTAAGTTTGCTTAGAGACGCGCTAAAAATTGATTTTTCCCACGACGAAATTTACTTTATGTTCGGCATCACTTTTTCATTGCATTGTTTTTTTCATTGAACCAAGATTGATTCGACATGGTTATGACAAGATAAAAATTTCACTTCAAATACTTTCTGATTATCAATTTCACAAAACTGATGTCTCAATCCAAAAAAGAAAAGTCGATAAACAGACGTCAATTCCAGGCGACGACAACAGATGCGCCGTAAATGTTTTTCTGCTCGAGCTGTAACTGAACACTTTATTGCATCAAAATTATAAATGAAGCGGTTATTTCCGCGCAAGGCAATCTACGTTATTCGTCTCAAGGGGAAAAAAAGTGGCTAACCGGCGCGGTGTAATAATTTTCTTTTATGCGAGCAAAAGATTCAAGTGTTTTGCAGGTTCCAGCTGCACCTAGCCATAATCCAGCTTTTCCGCGTTACGTTACGATTATCGTTATCATCATGCTAACAGTTTTTCCATCCGCGATTGGTGTTATATTTTCGATTCGACGTATCGTCGAGGTAATAGTTACGTGTTATTCATCTTCTCGTTCGAATACCACAATGATCAGCGGATTGGAAAAAAATTTTGACTCGGTTAATTTTTTCTGAACTATATTAAAGTAAAAACAAATTTGCCTCGAATAAATGTTGAAGTTTGTAATTAATTATTTTTTATCACTCGAATAAAAACGTAGAATATTTTATACCCTCTTGTGAAGAGATAATACATTCTCGTAAAAAGAATGTAAATAATGAAAACTGATTAGCAATTATTTTAATGGATGTATATTTGAAAAATATTATTTGTTATTTGTAATTACTTAACAACTGCGATTCCTAACTCACATATTTTGAATTGTGAATACATGGAAAATGTTTATAATTGAAACGGAAGTTTCTTAATTACGAACAAATATAGACATAACTAGTAAAAACATGCCAACGATGCATAGCACATCTTTTTCCAACTCATCTTTACTTCCTTCCTTCCAGGAAATAGAGATTCACTTTCTTTACTAACACGTGTTTTTAAAATATATATCTTTAGTTGTATTCTATAATTATGACGAGGTACAAACAAGGTAAAATGTCGGATAAATATTTGAACAGAAAATATCTGTTTAAGAAAAATGTGCTGTTGATTTACCGAGAGGATTACGGTTTTCCGTTCTTTTTTTTGTGAGGTTGAAGAATTGTTAAAGTGTAAAGATAGGGATAGAGAAATAACTGTGACGACAGCTAAATCAGTCACTTCAAGTACTCGACAAGAAGCATAAGGTGTCGTCGAGGAGCGGCAACACACACTTGGACAATTTTCACTTTGAAGGCTATACTTTTGTTCCAAAAATTGTATTTTATAATGTGTGTTGAAAACACGAATCAAAAATGCTACATTAAGAAATCTCAAAAATAATCTAACACATTTTGTTGTGTTTAATCAAATTTTGTTTAAAAGATTTGTAAAGAATATTTAAAAGATTATTCACATAATGAGGATTAACTATGTAAATTAATAGTGTATATCATACGTGTTGTACATGAACGGGTGTTGTAAAAATATTACACATACGGTTTACAATATACTGTACAAAATATGTTTAATAATTAGCAAATTAGCAAAAATTATTATTGTAATGTAATTATATAAACGAACACTTTTGTTATTGTTTTTAAAAGCATGTTGAATTGTAAATATTAATTATATTTAATTGAATTCAATTGTACGTTAATGTTTAATTTAAATTATATTTTGAAATATAATTTGAATGATATTAATACTTAATTATCATTTCATATTTTTAATATGGAATTTTGTATACAAATTTATTAACACAACTGTTTCTTTTACCCATACAATTTTATTACGTTTAAATTAGCTCAATTTGAGTTAGTATTTTATTATTTTGTCTAAAATTACTATTTCAAAGCATTCTGTATTTTCATTTACTTTAAATTCCTCATTATGAATGAAGTTTTATGGAACTACAGATGTTCTTAAGTATACTTTTAAAAGAAATCAGCCAGTAATAAATCGTATACATTCTAATACGGTTTTTATGCGCATAAAATAGATAAATATTATATGCATGTTATTAAGTTTTGTATAACAGTCGAATTACTATCAAGATTCAGAATTAAAATTTAAATCAAAACAACGGAGAAAAATTAAAAATGAAATAAATGTCAGTTCATTAAATTTGTTTCTACCAAAGAGAAAAATAGAAGAAAAAAATGACTCTACGAAGGAAAACAATTACTCAAAAGAAATTTTATCTACCTAGTTGACGAAAAAATGTACTTTTCAAAATGGTGACCAAACACCCATTCATCTTCTCCCTACAATCTGTCCTTAACCTTCCACCTATTTGCCTATGCCCCTCCGCCTCGTCTACTAATTTACCGCATTTAATCATCCATGACGATAAATTTCTCATCTGCTTAGGCTCTTCCTACTACAGAAGCAAAACCAAACAAACCTCGCGCGCCTCCGCGTAAGTTAAATCCATCGCGTCTGTAAGCGAATGCTCTCGCGGCGCAGCATCTACTTTAGTTTGCGTATGCGCACGTTGGTTAAGAAAACGGGTATTTCGAGAGAGTGAATAGCATGGCGAAGAAAGCGAGCACTTGGTAAGCAAGAGCGAACGAAAGTGAGAAGCGACGGCGCGCGGAAAAAAATGAACAGGCGAGCACGTCGTATATGTATGCGCACCGCGTTGCGCGTTTGGCTCACAAAACGCATTCGTGGAATTGCCCAGGGCGAAGATGTGTTTTTGGAGATTCGCATTGCCGACGAGAAAGCTCTCCGGCACTTGCAAAAAAAGTGTACGTAAAAAAGGCAGCAGCAAAAAACGAGCCTGGCACCGCAACAGCCCGAATGTTAATGGCAATATTTCACACTGACTCGTTAACTATATGTATACGAGCTTGGGAAAGGCTTTATTTCAAATTGACCAAATTTTAACCAGTGACATCAGGTGATTGATCAATGCAGGGTGAAATCGGAATAATAGTTCATATAAAGTATGCCATTTGAATAGAAATGAAATTGATACTTCATAATATCTGTTAATTATATTCTATAAAAACGTGCGGTAAAATATTAATAGTGAGATTACAAGTTTTAGGACCATAGCAAACCAAATAAGTCCAGTGGTAATATCTTAAATACAAATATGGGCGTAATATGGACATGTCTGGGAACTTAGAGCCATGTTTCGTCAGAACTCGTGATGCTAGGTACTTACAAAACAGCTGCAAACGTTTTCAAATTAATTAGGGGAGCAAAAGTGGAACAGATAAGGTTTAATTAATCAGTGAAGTTAATGTTCGATATTGTTTGCTCATTTTGATCAAAAGATATTTATTTTAGAGGCCACAAACAGTAAGGATTTTCTCACAATAGCTAAACAATATCAAATTATGCAACGATCATGAAAGGTTTGATAACTTCTAGGTAAGCCGTTATTAGAGTTCACTGTATATTTTCATAAATTTTATGTTTCAATAACTTATTTTTTCTTATATAATTCATTCTCAAATGCATTTTTTCAATGGAATTTTTTTTTTCGTGTAAAAAAGAAAATTTTATAATTATAGATATTTTATAATAAATCAATATCTTTAAGAATTTAAAATATGTAGTGATTTCTAAAAGCTGCAATCTATAGCTTTTTAACAAAAACATGTTATGAAATTTATAGCTTGTTTATAAGAACTAGCATTGTATATAATACTAAACGAGACATGGTGATAATTTGTGATCGAAAAGAGTTCTCTGCAACAACTCGTCGGGGTGGCCGGAGTTTTTATCTACGTGCGTGAATAGTCTATCGAAAAGATATGGCCACTGGTCGCTGAGATTTATTTCTGGTTATTTCCCTTAGAACGTTTCAATCTGTTTTATACTAGTAATGAAAGTTAAAAAGTGTTTTTCAACATTTTTTAAAAATACGTGTTCGACTATTAATGTGAGAAAAGAAATAGCAACAAAAATGTAATCTAAAAAATAAAATTCGACATTCGTATACATTGTATAATTGTAGTGTAAAAGTAATTAGTATTTGATTTATAGTTAAACTCAGTGGTATGTTACAAAGATAAAAATAATTAAATAAGTTGTCGAAAATGACATACCTATAGAGCATTTTAAGTACTCATCGAGGCAAATTTGAGATTACGTGTGTGTACGTGACGGGAAACGGATCTCATCAAAAGTGCAAAAAATTGATGTAACAAAATCACTATGCGATGTCATACGAGATAAACAGTCTTAACAAACGTATCCGCAAAAGTACAATATTTCCCAACTAATTATCGTAGTGGCCCATAATGAGTAATATAATGGACATTTTGAATAAGGAAATGTTATATTCTGCATTTTTAATTATTATTTGTGTCACGCATATCTGAGAAACAAAAATAAGCTACGTCCCTGTAAAAATTAAACAATGCAAAGTGAATAATGGTTTTTAATAACAACATTGGTACTAAATTGGGGACATGTCAAAGTCTTTGTGCCAATAGCATTAATTCTTTTTCACCTTGAAGCTCAATCGTTTAATTAAAATTCAATTTAACTGATCCAATTTTTTATTATATCTAACAATTTTTTACTTCGTGATGAACAGTTCAGAGAAAAAGAGTTGATCGCCCATAACTAAGTAGATAATTTCCGATTGAGATAAAAAAAATTATAATCGGTAACTTGTAGATTATATATCATTTTCTATATTTGTGAAAAAAAGTAAAATAATAGTGTAAAATTGATATATATGTGCGAACATATAAGTATCATACATCTGAAAAAATATGAATAAAAATGATATGTACAAATATAAATAAAAAATATATACCTATGAGGTACATCCATCCATACAAGCAAGAAAAAAACATATTTATTTATATGCAAAATGTAATGTGTTTGTAAACAAAAAAGTTTATTGATTCAAAATAATAACTAAATACAACTAACTTATAATTAAATTAACAAGGTTAAATTCTATTGATTACAGATAACACTCGTTCAGTAACTAATCTTAATATTCAAAGTGTGTGTGAGAAATGAATGAAAATGTCCGAACTTATTTCAGTTTGCGCTTCGAAACCATTAAATAACAGCTTTCCTGCAGAATCTTTAAGCGTTTGATGTTGATATATTGACTCTTGGAGATAAACGCTCGCACCAGGAAGCGGACGTCGGGACGGACATCGGTAATTTCATTCTTCTTGGAGATACAGACAGAGCACATTTACCGGGCACGCTGAAGGACAAGAGCGCCAAGAGAGTCGGCCTTCGATAAGAGCGAGGTCTAATCGCTGCATAAGTTAATTAACAGATGAGATCGTCAAGGCCTAGCGATTGAATGCCCTGCGCTCATTGCTGATGCTGGAGATGCAATGTTTGCACAGTCTTGTACATTAAAGGCTTATCTACTCCATTTCTATCAATATCTATTTCATCAATTAACCTTTTTTACCATGTACAAGTACTTTTTCAACGATAGCTGAATATTGTTCCTCTGGCAGATTTATTTACTGTTTTATCCACTCAATTTATTTCAGCTGTAAACTAGAGTCTACTGAATTTCGATTAATATTCTGTGAAAGGGGCGATTATATTTTTGATAATGAATAATTTTGAAAAAACGTTCGTGCAAATATTCCGACAACTCGCCGCTTTGTAAATCGAGCGAAAGAATCAGTTACGAGCACTGTCGTCGTAAATTGCTGAATTTCATGCAAACGAATATATATTTGGGCAGAGCAGAGTTTCAAGGCTCTTGCCGGAATCGTGCCCACCGACTGTACGATAATCGCGAGACTCGCCCTTTTTATGGCAGCGCAAAGCATTAAAATTACAGTTCGAGGGACCATAAATCGCGTCCATTTTGTTCCATTATTTGCTGCGCGCTGTCGTCGCACTCTGCACTGCGGAAATTCGACTCTTTCTACGGAGATCACAATTATGTACTACGTCTCACAAGTCTCAACCGCCCCCCTCATTTCAGCTAACCTTGATGGCGTTCATAATAGTGCCAAAATGCTCGGGTCGAACCTTTTCATGAACTATAAATGAAGCGAGAAACAATCCGCGGCGAAGAAGAAAAAACGCTGCGTAAACGATATGAGGCTGGTTCAATGCTTCCTTAAAAATATCTTATCAAAAGAAATACATCCTCGCACAGAATTATTTCTACAATCACTTTAGGGTTATTCATGTAATTGAATTTTAAAGGCTTTTGTGCGTTTATTTATGAAGCAACTTCGAAAATAATGAAAATGAAATATAAATAGCTGATTAAACTTTGAATTATGACAAATGATTTGTAAAATCAATTACATTCTAATTTGTTTGAATCATTTATCGTTATTTGAAATCCAATTTCAATATAACTTTGTGTTTGTTTTTACTACAGATAAAAGATATACGTAAAAATATATATGTAATAAATGAGCCACAAACATTATAATAGGTAAATAGATATTTTAAAAATCTGAAATTAGTATTTTATTTTCAATAATTAAGTTAATTTACACAATATAATGTGTTAATGTTAATGTGATAATGTTAATGTGATAATGTGTCCATTAACAAAATTCAATATTCAAACTTACTTAGTTAAAAAATAGACAAAAATATTTTGTAATAAGTTATACTTAAAAGAAAGTTAAGTGCAAATAACTGTGTTACGAAATCGGAACGTGACCTTCTAACATATCGGAAAGAATTCTAAGCAGTGTTACATGATAGAGCCGTGCATGTGATTCGCCGATAATGCTTATATCATAGGAAAAAAGGGATACCGCTGAAAAGGAAATGCGCCCCAGTTATTTATGTTGGCCAATCGCAGATGAGACCCTTGCGATCAATGTATTTATTATATCCAGATACGAAAGAGTTAAGGGGTACAGTTGAACGGGATATACACGTGCAAATAATGTAAATAATGATAATGAGGTGTACCGAGAGTTACTGCAAAAACTACACGGCTATCGCAATTTCGCGATTTATCAATGGTCTTTGTCGAGAACGAGGTAGTTTTATGATATCAGCTTTTATTACCAACATTTCATTCTCTTGTAAATTTAAGGCGACGTATTTTGCGATTATGTTGTTGGTGTGATTGGCGAAAACTGCTGTTTCAGACGACAAAAATGTACAGATGAAAAAAATACTTCATTTATACACAAATGAGGTGTATCTTATACATATATATATAAATCAAAAGTGTTATAAATGCTCGTTTATATAAGTTAAACTGTTAATATTTATATTAAATTATAAGTTATAACATATATGAAGATTTGTTTCATTTCAAATGGTAGAAAATAATTGTTTTAGAATAAAATATACTTAATTTAATATTATTCTTTTAAAGATAAAATATGTAAAAAATTCAAAAAATTAAATATATACTTAAATAAATATTTTATAATAAAGTTATAAAATTGCTTTTATTTAACTACTAATGTTGTATTCACATGGCGTAAGTAGACTGCAATTCGTAGTACAGTTCTAATATCTAAAATTTTTTTTATCTTTTATCTTTCCCAGGTCCCAGGTCACATAGGATAAAAAATCTGCAGAAATATAACAAAACACAAGCTTGTAAATGGAATTGAATGTTCATCGTCACTAGGTCAAAAAGGCACGAGGTTAATGTTCAGTATCTTTGGAAAGTAAGAAGCAATTATTTTATTATGTACAAGTAATTTTACAAGGTGAGATATTCAAAATGAAGAGCTGCTACAACGTTTATCTGTAATAATCGAAGTAAAAACATAAATTTGAAAATGTTTATCTAGTAAATTGTTTGAAAATAATAAATATTACAGGCGTTTTACTTAACAGACGATGTATATAATTGTTGACTGGAAGTTGTTGGAAGATCAGAACTTAGAATTATGTCGTCAAAAATAATGAATTCTCATACTGCAAATAAGCAACAAAGTAGCGCTAAGGGTTAAATATTACGTAAGTCAAATGAGGATGATAATGAATTCTGACAAGTACGAATCTTTCTCGTAGCAACTGCAAAATTTATTATAGCGTCAGTGCCGCGTTGCGGTACTTCGCAAAGTGCCCAAAGAAGAACGAATTAATAAGAAATTTGCCAAGAGTTCATTCTTTCGCAGTGCATGTCCCAGGTAAAATTACGTTTTGCTCGTCCGTCTAAGACACTCACTTGCACACGCGTACACTTAACCCTTAGGCTAGGTATAAAAGAATTACTCAGCAGAATGTAGACGACCCCTTAATACTTCAATGAATGGAAGCTTATAATCAAAATTCTATTTGAAAAGATGTTCCTAAAAATTCCATAGAAAAGTGTGATGTAGAAAATTTATAAGTTTCGTCAATTTTCGTTTAAATGTGATTATAAATTATGATCATGATTTAGGATAATTACTGAAGTCATTTTTTTTCATATTATTATAAAGTTTAACTTATATCTAAAATATGTATATATTTCATGATTACATCAAATATATGTAATAATTTAGTGGCCCAACAAAATTTGTTTCAGTGTACAGATTCAATGTCAAGGTTTGTAACCTTGACATTGTAAAGTAAATGTAAAAATCAACGGTGATAAATATTAAACTTTTCATTAAGAAAACATAAGTGTATTTTATTTATTACTACTTCTAAATAAATATACATTTACGAAACGAGAAATGATGATTTGTATGTTATTTTTATGAATAATTATTCCAGCTCAATATTTTTTTAGAAATTACAATTTCATTTATAGTACATTTGGTATTAATTTTACGTCGTTGAAAAGACATATTTCCATTTTATTACTTTACTAATATGCGTTAAATTGAGGAAATTGAACATAAATCATTTCAATTATGATTAAAATGTAAGATAAATAAAAAGTGATTATTAGTTTCCGATATGAAAAGTAAATTTATAAATGAAACCCACTCGAGTAAAAATGCTCATGTTTTTACATTCGGATCGTTATCATTATGCACCATAAAGACGTCAATTTTTCCCATGTATCATCAGTATTACGTCAAACGAAGCCGCGTTAAATGTATTCGCGTGTTGTCGATTTCACTCAGAACGAAAACAGAGGAGGGCAAAAAACGAGCAAAAAGGTACGAAGAATTGGCGATCGAAACGCAGCAGTGAAAGCTTCATCGATTACGCGTTACATGACGTAGTACGGTGACGTTTTCTTTCAACGTGAGCGACGATTCACGGGGCTTCGCATAACTTGGGCCGTATATCGTCTGTATGATTCGCCGACGACGCCGTGCGGCAAACGTTTTTCAAGTGCCGAGTCGCGCTCGTTTACAATGGCAGAAGGGCAATGACTTTCGTTTCGTAGCGCTGCGATCGATACCGAGTGAAAAATATTCGATGCCGCAGAGGCAGCCTTAGAAAGGAGCGCGTTTAATTAGAACGAAAAGGTAGAGTGCGCGCGACAAGGTCATTGTACTTCGTTACGTTACGTAATTAAGTAACGATGCAAAAACCTGTACTTATGGTTCAAAGGATCATCTTTTGGATCTTTGACTTCATAGTTATTTGATTTGTTTTTCTTTTTTCTTTAAAAGAAAGAAATATAATGCCAATCTGATATGATATAAAAATTGATAATATTCAATTAGTTACAAATTCGTTGAAAATTTAATTGGTGTACGTATTTTTTTAAAATACTCCAAAAATTCTAAAACTTCTAAATTAATATTTAAACTTTCATTTTTAAGAGAACCCTTGTTATAAATTATATTTTATTTCTGTTGTAAGTTTATATATTTTGATCCACAACATCTAAAGAAATGTATAACTTCAAATCAGACTGCAAAATCTTTACTGCAATAGATTGTTCATAATAATGTACATATTTAGGACTGACTCATCCAAAATATGTTTGTAGCTAAATTTAATAAAACAATTTTGAATGAAAACTGTTGAAATTTAACAAATTATAATAAGTAACATATGATTAAACAATTATAATTAATGATAATTGGATATCCACATTTTAGATTGAAGGTAAAATATTATATTATTGTGTTAGATGTGATAGCTAAAAATCGGTTTAACATTTATATTTTGTTGAACATTTAGCTATATCACAATGTATAAATAACATTATAGTTTTGAAATAAGAATAATAGTTAAAAATATAAGAAGGAAATAAAAGGTTCCATAATGTGGTATATTGAATCGAAAAAAACATTCTTAATTAGTGCATTTTATTCATTGTCATTATAATTACATGACATGTGATGTTTTACTTGCTTGTTTCAAAGTAATTACTCTGTATTTGTATCAAATATAAGGTTTTTCGAGCATTAATAAAATATCGATTTTTAAGATACCTGTAAATAAAGAATTATTTGCCATTTATCATAGAATTGTTGTTATTCAATAAAAAATAAAAATAGATCTTTAGAGTAAAGATTAGAGGAAAATATTATTTTCTATATGTGTGTACATTGAAGAATCTAATTTAGAAAAACTGATATATAGTTTGACGTTGCTGGGTTACACTAAATAAGATTCTAACGCAGTTTTATAATGTTAATTCTGATTTTCAATACTTTTAAAAAGTATTATACTTATAAAAACTTAGATATATCACTTCTTAAGTTAACCGAAAAGTGCTATAAACTACGGTAAAGTTTTCTATTACTTACAAGATTGTATTGATAGCTGGAACGTGCTTAATGTACCGGGTATTATAAACTATTTTTTTCTATGGAATGTTATTAAATGATATTTCATTAGCAGAATACAATGCTGGCTAAATAAGACACATAGAAGGATTTTGAATGTACTGGCAATGAATTAATAATTCACAGTTTAAAAAATGTTGTGCCTAAGATGTAGATACACGAATAAATTTGCGTTAATTACAAATAAATCATACTTTAGATTTTTTTTCAATCAAAAGTAAATTGTATCTTGTAACGTAACAAGTCTTACCAAAAATGGCAAGACGTGTTTGTTTAACTCATATCATTGTGATATTTAATGTAATAGGCTAATTATTCTCTTTGTTATGTATATTGTAATTTGAACATCTTGAACTACACGTAGGTGTGAATTACTTATAGTATATTCCAGTTGAAAATAGTTTGAATTTGTGATCAATTAATTAACTATCACGTAAAAAAATATCAACTTGTTAAACTAAACAAAAAAAATTCATAGACACTTATTTTATAAAACATAAAAACTGTAAAGTACAGCAACATAAGATGTTATTCAGGATCAAAAATATTATTTCCTGAGTAAGATATTAATTCGAGAATTAAAATGACGACCAATGTTTCTTAATTTTATTATATTGACAATTAGATCAATTTTCTTATTTATTAATCTACTTCGGATTATCAGTTAATTTATTATAAGGTATAAAGTAAGTAAGATATAATAAATCTTTCTATGACAAATAAAAAAAATCAAATAATACATTATTTTAATCTTTTTTTATTTGTCTGAATGGAGATGAAAAATTCGTTATTCTATTTGATTCATACTCTATAGAACTTTGTTTAGTTTTGCACATTCGGAATATATAAAAAAAAATCTCCTCTTAAAGTAACTAAATATTAGTTCACAATTAAAGTTTCATTCTACAAAAATGAGCTGTTATGAAACTAATTTCAACGGCCAAGTTCCAAGAATATTTTTCTGACTGATTTTAGACCTAATAACAAAGTGTTCGACAAAATAGTCAGGTCGTTCATTCATCATAATTAAATTTATTACTAAGCTATGTTCAATAGAATTGTATAATGGAAGTTCTGTCTTTAATTTTAAAAATAAATCAAATACTGAAAAATAAAGCAACTTGCACTTTATTATTGAGATACCTCAAAATCTAAGTGAGAGTGACACTACTATAATTAAAATGAGGCATAATCAAAGATTAAACGAATACAAGAGTATAGTACTATGTCTGATTTAATGTCAGACATTCTGGATGGTTAAATTAACTCAAAGATTCTATGTTCAATCCGTTAAGATTCTAGATTTCTGGTGTTTATTTCGTAGGAGATTGTCATATCACACAGTCAAATAGTAAATAAACACTCTAGTTTGATTTGAAGAAGATTATACTGAGATCTAATAATTATAATTTTAGTTTTTAAAGGGTTCGCAAGATGATTCTTAAAGTCTAAAATATTTAAATCTCGGAACGTTCCCTTGGATTCTGTTTAAAAGACTAAAAAGCTGCTTCATATGGCATGCATATGAAGCAGCATCACATGTAAGATCATTTGCAAGTTATCAGTGTAGAGTAAATCAACTATTCAGATTAAAAATAAAAGAGACCTCAGCTTGGAGTCTCGCGGAATTTCAGTCTCATTCTTCATTTAATCTGAAAATTCACTATCACATACGTTAATAGCTTATCGATAGTTGTTCCAAAAAATTCAAATCACTCAATTACTCTGTCAAAGCATTTAATTCAAAAAGCAGAAGATAGTTATCAAAAAGATCAATGGCTTTTCAACAACTGAAAAATACTAGAATAATTTATTTATTTATTTTAGAAGATTGCGCCTCTGGTATGAACCAGTTTGGCTGATTACAAAGAATGAGATATTAAGTAAAAAATTAAGTACTAAAAGTTAACTAAATACATAAAGAGGAAAATTATATCAATCAAACATAAAATACAAATAACCAAGTTGGACACGTAGGTAAATTATATAAGTCAAATAAAAATTGTGATGTTTGAGCAAAGCACCCCTTGAAATAATGATGTTACTATTATCTATAATAATTCTGACATCATCCAAATAGTATTGAATAGTATAGAGTAGAATGATACTCCCTGGAACTATGCTGTCGCCTATTTAGTAAGTTGTTCTGAAAGAGGTACTTAATCAAATCTTTTTAAACAGTAGGAATTTGAATAATGATCGCAGAAGAGAAATTGGTTAAAAATGATGGCTGGAGTTTTTATAAATCGTTTTGGTTCCTTCAGTATAATCATAACTTCACTTCATTTTTACAAGGACAAGTCGAGTTTTTCTACCGTTTTTTTCTGTGTAAAATTCATAACGTTAAAAATTTGAAATAGAGAAGAAGGTAATATTTCTAATAGTGTGCAGGAAATACACTTGGTAAGGTGAGTAGAAATGAGTTTATATTTAATAAAAAATGAAAATGACAAAAATGAATGGGAATAATTGTCATCAATGATAGAAATGAAAAACTTGGTATAAGAATTATTTGTCGGAATTAATTAAAAACATCTCGATTTCATTAACAGAGACAGTCATCGGTGTCAAAACTTACAATTTAACGTGACGTTAGTCCTTGTTAGAATCTTTTGTGATTGCGTTGCGGAGATTCAAAATTTTCCTGTGTAGCAATTTTGTTGTGTAGCTTTCGAAGAACTTCGATTCATAAGATTTTTTTGAGATATGAAGACTTCCAAAAAGTGCATAGTGCCAAATCGGCGAAACGTAGTAAAACAGTACTTATTTTTTATATAAAATTTTAAAATAATATTTGTTACTCAGAACTGAATAGTTTCTGATTTTTTAACATAATTCTTATTTAATTTAAACTGAAAAGCTTAGGCCAAGTACAAAAAAATGTAATCTATGTAATATAGATATATGTAATTTATTTTAGGACTGTAAAATAGGTGGAGGGGCGGGGGGGGGGGGGTAAATTTTAATCGAATGTGTGGAGCTATTAAGTGTACCGCATAAAACTACCCCTTATGATATTTTTGTTGTACGGGGAAACGATTTTTGATTTTTTTTTAATAATCTGAAAATGGGGCTGCCGGAGAAGAAAAAGACACAGCCCCCCAAATATACATTTTTTATTAATTTTACAGGA
>JABFQD010000021.1:0-58006 GCA_022817045.1 Psix sp. ZL-2020
GAGCGACGCACCTATAGAAACCCTCCACCCACGTTCAAGCGAGCACGTGTGTGCTGAAGTGACAAATATTTGCCTGTCCTAGTGGAATAGAAAAATTTCGCGCTGCATATTCCATCATAGGTGAATACCGGTCGGCTTATTTATACAATTACTTTTTCATCGGATGCGAACCATCGATTGTGCAGCTTCCCATAGATGAAATAAAATTTAGGATCTTTCAAGGGGTTCTCATGAGTTCTGTCGATCGGATGCCTTTCGAATCGGCAGGAATGCCGCGAATCCAATAGAGTAACGAGACCGGCAATTGGATTCCTGACAGCCTGCGGTTATTGCGTGATCCGCCGTGTCTGCCATTTGTCAAATTGTCTGTAATTCGTATGGGGAAGGGTTTTATGTAAACGATGGAAACCGATCATGCATTCCAGGACGACCGGTAGAAACAATCTTCAGTATACATTCAGCAATCGAATATTAGAAAATAGGCCCAACGTTGAATTATAGCGCATAGTTCTGAGACAAACAGCATCGAAATTAAGAACATTCGGACTGATCGGCTGTCGAATTATTTGCTCCGTTTAAAGGGAGCAACCGTCCCATTATGCGACGGCGCATGAACCGATCTCGAGCGGCGACTCGCACGCATTTTGCGAGAGTCGCGCGCAATAAAAAAAATTGGTCTAAAATCGTCGGTGGAGCCGAAGCGCGGGGCTATCATTGCATCTCCTCATTACCATAACTAGTTTCTTCTCGAGATCTCGTGTATAAGCCTCCTCCACTGCTCAGCTTGGCCGAACTTCTTTATCTTTGTCCGGCTCGCTCGCATCATTCTCGTTACACATTCACGCATATCGCCGCTCGCGATCCTAGAAAGAACGATGGCCGGAGAAATGAAACTGATTTCTGGAACGGCAGCTGCCCAACAGCCTATGGGATCCTGTGAGATGAGAGGGAAAGTGAGATCGATCGGCTATCAGGTTTCACGTGATCCAATTTGCCTGGCTCTTTGTTTTCAGTCTCGGATCCGATCGCGCGATAAATAACTCGTGCCCACTAGTACCTAATCTGCACCGAAACGCCAACAATGGCATCTACCGTGTTACGCCACGGTAATTAGTATAGAAGCGTTGATTAGAGCCGCTATTCAGACAGCCGTCATGCGGCCCGGATAAGATTCTGGCTTGAAAGACCATGATAGTTTGACGGAGTAATTTCATACTGAACCTTGATGGCACGTCGACTACGAAACCAGACATGCAAATTGTCATAATAAGGAACGCGATATCATCAACGCCCGGTCCTTCGGGCATTCGTACGAGCTCCATGGTGTCGTTTTCAATATTCAGCCGGGCTTCTTGACAGCGTCTCTCATGCGCATTTTCTCACGACTCCAGATATCTCGATCATCATTTTTTGGCGTGGTTTATCGGAAAAATTAAACAATTTTTCGGATGGATAATCTTGTTGGAAAGTCAGAATTGTAAAAGGATTTTTGTAACATTCAATGAGTGCAACTTTGAGATTCGTTAATATTTTTTAAATAACTAAAACATTTATATTCTGTTATTTTGATAAAATAATTCAGATAAGTAATTATTAACATATTATTAAGAACTAATGATGATATGTTAATATTAATATAACAACCATAAGTAAAATATTTTAATATGTTGAATATTTGAAAATTGATATGTTCAATATCATTTACTGCATTCTTGTGGTACATTTAGTTGAAAACATGAAACCTGAATTTCAAGTTAGTTTGAGATGTGACATGGAGAAGTTTGTCATCCACAAAAAGCCATATATGTGTGTGACTCGAGGTTTCATCGAGAGATTATTGTTTTCGGCGTCTGCGTTGAAGAATGTGTGAGATGTAATCTGATATGCTGAGAAAGTCGACTGGATTTGCGAAGAAAATGATACAGGAAATGCCACTGCATGAGCTCCGGACAGGAGCCTATTTTTCAAGCTGGCCAACTTGGGCAACAGGTGTTTGTGCGCACTTCGGAGTCAGTCATAAGCATTTTTCGCGTGATCTCTAGTGGAGCTAATAAAGAACGCGGTTGACAAGTTAATTAGTTCGGAGTTAGCGGACGTGGGTCGCTTCGTAGTCAAATGAGATAGTCAACCACAAAGCACCTGAACCCATCTTCCTCTCTCACAGAAAGACAGGCTTGCGTGATTTGCTCATTACTCGCGCAAGCGACTTGGAAATAAGCGCTCCTTAAATCCCTTGGTCACGTTTCATAATTCATTCGGGGTGACATTGGTCGCAAGAGCAGCGTAATGCGGGATCGATACGCGGGCTTGCGCCGGAGTTCGCATCAATGTATCGACAGGAATCACGCATTACGTTGCGAGCTGGCCTCGCATTAACATATAACCACGCTTAACGAGATTGACTCTCCAATTGGAAAGTTTGCTCGTGGGTGGACCGAACGCCTGCCTCTTCGAAACTTTTTGTTTTTTCCTGGTACTTGTTCTCGCCACTTTTCTTATTTGTCCCCATCTTCCTCTCTCTCTCTATTCAAGCATTTCTCTGTCATTCGTCGATTTCTCGTTTGTCCTGGTGTTCAGAGCACGATCTCCGGCGCCGCTGACACGATTCTTGGCTGATACACCAAGACGACCTGCATGAATGCCTTATTCGGCCAACTCAGAGCAAACTTCAGCTGGGTGATTCAAAAGGACACCATGGCGCCAGTCTCAAAAGGAATGAAACGTGACAGAAACGTAATTGCAACGTTATTAGAAATGTTGTATTAGTGTTACAAGAAATATTTCAACGATATTTAAACAATATTGAACAAACTTATTGAACATGATGTTTGAAACAATAAATATGAAGTGTTTGTAAAAATTTAAATCAACCTTGGTTATGAATTTTAGACAATAGTAATTAACTATTATTGTTTTATAGAAACGGTATTACATAACGTTATACTAACGTTATAATGATTTTGATTGTATAGAACATTTTGATGCTGAAACGACAGTGCATATTTTGCTGTGATGTTGATGCAACGTTATTGTTACATCGTTGCTGTAAGATTCTTGCAAAGTTTCATTTCTATTGAGGCGTAATGAAGTGAAAAACACACCGAACCTTCGAAAACACGTCATGGGTTCGAACCTCTAAAAAAGACTCCAGTGGTTCGACCTCGAATTGCGTGTCGAAGTCGTCACCTTTGACTTAATGTGCGCGGAAACGAGCGTGCCTTCAACACCAACAACGACAGTATGCTCTCGACGTACTTACCGTATCAGTAAGTCAGTATGCAAAATCTGTTGGAACAATCGTTCGTAATCCATGTCGCATGTGATAAGTCGAGTCTTTTAGTGTTGCAGTCGGTATCGATTATCGTCTTAAAACCGTCAAACAACTATATCTGTAAATAAAAAAAGTAGTCTTATCACTGGAACGTTCTTGTCGTAGATCAGGGTCTCGGTCACGACAACTGTAATCCGTCGTGTTTGGGATTCGGTAAGTCATAACATTGAAATTGTAACAAGGTTCCACGTAACGTCACGCAGTGAATAAAATTGTCGTCGCGAATCACAGTGAAAAGCTCTCTCAGGAGCGTCATAAATCACGCGCGATTCGCGTTTGCTCGATGCTTATCGTGCGTGGATCGTAGTGTTCGACACGCGGACGATGACGATAAATTGCTAGAGCGTCAGACCGGTCTAAACGCCTCGGGTGAGTCCAGATTGTGATCGCCACGAAACACGCCGCGATTGTGCGAATCGCACGGTTTAGTCGACGACCTCGTAAATCGAGAACCCGGTTCGGGTTACCGGGACCTTGAAAGACAATCCAGTTGCGAACTTTTTCGCGGATCAATGAAAGTCTGGTACCAGAGGAGTTGGCAAGTTTCGCCACCCGGATCGAGTTACCCGCTTACCTGCAAATGAACTTGTCCGTTGTTGTCGACCCAGCCGATCACCATGTCCGCGTCCATTTGCGAACCGTCCTTAGTAAAACCGAGGCCTACGTATCCAGGCGTGCGCACTTGCACCTCGAACGTCACGTCTCGCTCGTTCGGCGTCCACAGCACGAGGAAATTGTTGTCCAGGACGGCACTGTGCTCCCACTCGATGCACGTGACATCTCGTAGGACCACAATTATAAGGCACGCTAATATAGTCTTCATGGTTACTACGTTTCTATTTTTCACAGCATCTGAAAATAAAGATAAACTCAATTTAAAACCACTTCAAATATTAAGATATAATAGTTTGTCGTATTTTTACCAATCCTAATACACTTATTTCGGTATAGAAAGTTTGTCACTTGTGTAAAAAAAAGTTGAGTTCATTTTGAGTTAATGAAATTTATTGTTTCCCAGGTGCAATAAAGATAGCAAAGATGGAGGATGAATTTTCTATGAAATCGTGTATTAAAGGTCAGATTTATTGAGACGAAAAAACGTTAGAGGTAAAGACGCAGTTTTGTTATTGTGTGATCAAGTTTCAAAAAGTATAAATAAAAATCGTAAATTTTATATGATATTACATTTTAGAATCTTTCCCGGCGAAATTGATTTCAGATATTCAATTTTTCAAGCAACACCGATCAGGTTAGAAAAGTTTCTGTATTGAATAAATTTTACATTAATATTGGTGGTGTGTGTACATAGTAGTATATACTCGGATGTATGACATTTATATACGTTCGCACGTGCACTGGTTCTAACAAGTAATAGTAAGCGAAATGAAGAAAAAAGCATCTCCTCACAGCGTGAAGCTCTGTGATTATTCGAATTTTTTCCCATCTATGCAATTTATTTTCTTTTTATTTGGCTTTAGAAAGAATATAAGTGAACATATTTTTTTTAAATTTATTACAAAACTGTTTATAAAACGCGCGTTACAAGCAGCTGAATGAAGTCGTGATTGCATTGTCATTTCAAAGCGCATCATCGACTACGATTTAACTCTGACAAACATCATAATGTTTTAATGCGATCGTCAAGGACGATCACATCTGCGACGCGACTCAATTTATGATCAGATTCAACGAGAAGTAGAGCATCATCTCCTGCACTGCCGAGAAAAGCCGAGAGATGAATCTGGAGAGGCGGGTTTGATTTGCGGCGCATCGTCAAGTCGATTGCTTGCGAATTGCAAGTGCTGCGCGCCACCAATGATAAAAGGAATTCCCCGGCAGAAGTCGCTTTATCTTGTCGAATCGTTGCGGGACTTATAAATACTGACGCGTTTCTGCTCTGAAACATAAATCACAGAGAGCTCGAGTTCGTCAGTCATTTATTGCGAAATATTCTCAAAATGTTTTCAAACCAAGCTCCTGTTTCCCCCTTCGGAAAAGCTCGCAAAGATTAACTGACACGTAATTTTTTAATTGTGTCATTTTGACCCGAATGAAGGCAGTATTGTGCACTGACGTTAAAAAGCATCGTTATGTGACATAATTAGCTCCGTAACGTGCCGCGTACTCGTGTTCTCGCAGCGCAATTACGACGACTACTTGTCGCACCAGCCTCTAATTGCTTTGACATTAAAGTCATAAGCTATTCGACAGCTGCTTAACGTATTTTCCGTCTAATCAGATTACCGTCGACAACATTTGTCCCCGGTTTAGCTTTTTGTTTCGCGCGATTTAGCGGAAAACCGAGCGATTTCGATGCGTTCGAGTTGAGGCCATAAATCGTAAACTCACTTGCACGGCATGAACGACTAGGTCTCGTGTTTACGTGCTGGATAATAAAACGTGAATTATGACGCGCGATCGACGCCAAGTCACTCGTACAGTTAATCGTTCTCGCCTATGAATTACAAATCAACTCAGCTTGCGTTAACAAATTTGCATATTCTACAATGTCTGTTAGAAGAAATTCATTCGCCTGAATTTCAAGATCAGACAAAAAGAGAGAAAGCCAGAGGGAAAGTTGAACGTGGTCCGCTTCGTCTTCAACCACTTGTCGTATTTGATCAGTCTCAGCCGGAGGTGAAGTTACGCGAGCGATCTAATCGCGAAAAATAAACATAACCCGCAACAAGTAGCTAATTAACCGTAGACTCGAAGTATGCGCGACGAAATCTCACGGAATGCATTTGATTTATCTTATGGAAAAACTGGCATAAGGCAGATCGATCCTGTCAAGACAATGAGCGACTCTCACTTGTCATCCCCTCCAGTAGCTCACAAACGGAAATGCACCCCACTTGGAATTTACGATGGGAGTTTCGGATGATCGAAGATAAGCGTCGCGAAGACGGCGCTCGCCAATTAAGATCGCGTCGCGGTCCGCTGAATTTCGGGTCCGTTGGAACAAAAAACCACGCCTTTCGTTGAATCCGGTAGTAAAATGGCGGCTCGTTAGCCGATTGGTTGAGAAACTCATGCACCGCGTCGACAATGGCTTCCACGCACCTGCGGCGACGGAAGCTCCCGCAGGAAATCGCAAACTCGTACCCGCCCGGTTAGATTGTGCCACGAGATTGGTTCAGCTGCGATGTCCAATAATCAATGAACTTAAAAGGACAGCAAAAGAACTTACGAAAAACGGCTCCACGTGGTGCATTTATCAACCCAACTCAAAAGTCTAAGTCATTAAAGGGTAGTAGTAGTAGTACCTGATTTTGTACCATAAATTCTAAATAGTCATTCTTAATGTGCACGAGCACAGACCATTTAACAAATCACATCTTGTGTTGAAATGCAGCATTAATGCAAGGCATATGAATAAATCGATGATTGGAGGAACTCCAACCCTTCGTTGGATAGCTAAAATGCCCAACTAACGTAAAATGCGGCGCGGGGTGAGTAACGTTGAATGGCAAGTAACTGCGTCGTAAATTATTAGGTCGGCAATTTTTTGAACATGTGTGACGGAGTGATCGACGAGGAGAATACGTGCAAGATGTCGCGACGTACGTAGACGCCACGTGCAGGCGTGTCGTGATCCGACGCAGTGCTCTTAAGGTGACGTTTCTTCGATAAATCGCGCGATTAATATTGGACGACGCGCTAAAGGTAACACGAGTTGCTGCGGAGAAACAGGTTCGGCGACATTAATTGGTTATGGAAAATCATGCAATTACGGCTCGTATATACGGTCGTTTATGAAATTTGAATGATCAGACATTCAAATTGGATGGAGGCTCTGGCGTGAGCGATAATTCAAAGACGACTTGACACATTAACGACCACGCCGAGCGTTCACGTTTGCGGAAACATTTTTATAACGCTCGGCATGTCCCGTTAACTTATCAGCGAATTTGCTCGACTGGCGGGATCACCGAAAGCGCATTGCGCTAATATTCGCAGCCGTTCATTAGCTAACTTTCATGAAAGCGTAGGAGAAGCTTTTAAGGAATCCTTACGAGCATCATGCCAATTATTCGGCATATGAAGTGAATTTCAATCTGTGCTAGCCAAGAACGGCCGATTGCACACGTAATTACCCAATTATATAAATTGCATAATGCTGTACGAGGCATTCTCTGTAATCGTAGGCTTTTGCCCTCGGCAAACAGAGCAGCCTTTGTATGCAGGTGGGCTGCTGTGAGATGCAGCCACGGTGACAAATCATCGTCGTATTCCACGAGCAAAATCAATATTTACCACGGCCCATGATGTAAGCTCGCAATCTCGTCGACCAAGAATCACCTCGTCCTGGATTTTTCTAGAATCTAACATAAATGTTCCGCTCTGCGAACATTAAGGAGACTTTAAATGTTTGAAAGCCGGAGAACATTATTTTAACATTCTTATATGTCGAACTTTAATTTGATTGCATAAAAATTATTTCAAGAAATTTAGATTTAGGCTGGTTGATTCTAAGATTTACCGAATCAACGCCATAGCTGTTACAAATGCCGTCATATTTGAAAGCAGAGTCACGTAGGTGACTTTTAAAATCTACCTTATCGGCAGAGCGATCGATTGAAGAAAAGATTACGAAACACCTAGGCCGGAATTGATATTTCGAGGCATTGTAATGTGGAAGTTAATCCGTATTGTCTAGTGAAAACAAAGAGGCGCACAATGGGACGAGGAGAAAGCGTCGAATTGCTTACATGAGTTTCATATCGCTGCTTATCGACGCTGACATTCAGCTCGCGAGCATCATTAGCGTGCCGATCGCTGCCGTATGTTAGTTTCGCAAGCCGCACGACCCGCTAATTTCACTTCACTGCGACTCAAAAACTGACGACTAATTCGCGGAGAAACAATGAGTCCGCGGTAACGGCGCCCTAGGTGCCCGTAACCATGACAACGCCAGCGCAGCTTCCGCGCAAGCGATAGGCAATCTTCCGCTAACGAGAGGACTCCCCTTGGCATCACATGAAAATATGAAGACGAAGTGTGCTGCAAGTGGGTGCACCCAACGAGGTGACAACCCGGGTATATTTAAGGGCGGCTGACGCTCTCCAGCCGAGGGTCTGCTGCGTTTGCATAATGGCAGGCCGTCCGCTCGAGTGCCAAGTATAAGCTGCCGACATCCCTTCCTCCTTCAAACTCTTCGTTCTGGTCAAATATTATGTTCAATTTATGCGACGGCAAAGGGTTACGCTGGCTTCTAACTATAAAGATTCATAAGTCTTATGAAAAATTCTATTCCAGCCTGAAATTTGCAGAATTTCATTTTTCATGCAGAAATAGGTTACAGACCCAGGAGTAAAAGAGTTTTCTTCTATATCTTTTATGAAACTTTTTAAAGACAATTTAAAAGATATTCTACCGCTGATGAGTATCATCATCATGAATAATCAAATATTTCTGATAGGGTTATCTTATTAAATTTCGAGATTGGAAAAGCAATTGCATTGAAGTTAGGTAGTAGATTATCAGGATAGAATAATAGTTGAATTCTAGTTGCACAAGTTGTATTTCTAGCTTGCATGAAAGCAGGTCTGCCGCGTCAACGAAACCACTTTACAATTTGCTAAAGCATTATGTTTACGATTCTCTAGATTCACATCTCTGGTCGAATAGTCAGTTATTTGAATAAGGGACGCAAACGAGATGAGAAAAAGCTGTTTGGTGTAGCAGAGCAGGTGTGTACTTGGTTAATCCTTGAAAAGGAACGTTCAAAGGTGTCGCTGCAAAAGCGACTATCGATAACTAAAGCGTGACTGTGCAAGTGGTTGCGTGTTGAAAAAACAATGCTCTGTACCACGAACGAGCTCTCTGGGATGTATCTTCATTGCCAGCGCGATTCCATTTAATTTGATCGGGAATTACCAATTCAAATGCGCATCGTCGAGAAAACACTTGGCTTCTTGAACGTTCGCATGTAAATCGACGAAAAATGCAAAGCCGCCAACTGCCTGGAACACACACTCTCGGATTATTTGTTGGAAGTTCCTGATTAAATGATATTGAGTTAGAGTTTGACCTTATTCACGTTATGTGCATAATGGCTGATGCTTCGGTCCAGCGGAAACACATTCAACACTGGCGACGGACCAGGCGAAACAGGTGAACTTCAATATAGCTCGACTTTTGACTACAATGAAAACCGACCAACCCTTTTCCGGCAGACCAGGTAACGACGAGAGCTCGTAACTTCCTCGAAGTTCTTGAAAAGGCTGCTAAAAAGGATTAGATTTCTATTAATGAAAATATTTGGACTTCGCCTCTATCATTGTTGACGTTTCGCATCCTACGAGCTTTTATATCGCGGCAACTTCTTAGGCTTTTTAATTTTCCTGTTCGCCGCTTTGTCAGCTCGCTAAGCAGTCACGGCACGTGTTCTTGCCGGAAAATTTCTCCAAAACTGGTTGATATTCGGTAGCTTCGCTCCGCCGCGCGTCCTGTTTAGTATTCACACGACGGGCTGTTTTACCCAGCGGATACTTTTCCTGAAACCCTTTTGATCAAATCTACTCTTTGATGTTTCTATCAGTCTCGAAACCGAAGATACTTTTTCCTATCATGAATTTAACCCATGCCATTTCCGGAAGTCGCTGTCGCTCTTTACCCGACTTCAGGTATAATTAATATTCAATTTATATTGTTCATATAAAACCCGTTGATATTCATTACGTATATTTCTACATTTCCTCCGAGGAACAAATAAATCTGTTGGTTATTGAACAAAACCCAAGATTTACCAACGAAATTGTCTACCTCGACGCCTCGTAAAAGCGAGACGTTAATAACAACAGACTCGTTTGATATATCCCAAAAATCAAATAAACCTTTGCAACGACATAAACATCATCAACTGTGACGTATCGCACTAAACGGGAAAATATTATCGGATAAAAGTGGAAATGTTTTCATTCGACAATTATTGGGGTGAAATTCAATCAACGAAGGTAACATAAATTTGCACACTGCAATGATACAATACAGAGTGCAGATTGCATCTACAATCAAAGTACAGTGCATCGGCTTTTGTAATTGAGTGGCGCGGATTTTACAATTGCATGCGGGTTACCATTTGTACCCGGATGTCGTCCAAAAATCGAAGATACAGTGATCGCGCGGCCGGAAATACGTCTGTATAAGTTGCGTCAAGTCGCGGAGAAATGTTCGCTCTCGTTTCCCAGTAACAAGTATCGGCAATTCCAATTACGCTGCTGCAAGCCACTGAGTTTCGGCGATAACGCAAGTTAATGACTAGCCGGCACGCGCCAATCGATTGCTCTCGCGGTCGATTCGAGTCGCAGGGTTGGACACAACGTTTTGAACCAGTTAGCGCGCTGCTAGAACTGCATAACCTTATCAACCATCGTCGTCACGGAACCATGAAAGAAGTCACTGCGCCACGCCCGATATGCTCGCCAGCGACTATTATTATGTTAGTTAAACTAGCTGATGAATTGATTAATTGTGTAGCATTTTTGTGATGCGGAATAAATTACGCAAATTAAAGTCCTGTTGCATTAGTATTTATACGAATCAAGAACAAATATTAGAGTTAAGTGCAGTTATCGTGTTCACGCGTGTAATAAGCTATTTTAAATGTCAATTAAATTATAAAATTAATGATTACGTAACGAAATATAAGTACCTACAAATTTAGTTACACTATAGAGGTAATTTATTTAATTACTCCAGATATGACGTGGGAATTTGTATCGACAAAAAGAACAAATTTCGTAACGCTGTAGAAGAAATTTTTCAGTTCATGAGTTAATATTCGCTCAACATGCAAGTTGATTGTGGTATCAAACTATTTAACAGGGAAAAGGTTCTCTCCTTACGGTTTTTGTTAGGTATATATTTTTGATGATTATCATTCGACCGTCAACAACTCTCCTTAATTGCATACATGTATTAGGTAATCACTTCTTTTTTGGCGTTTAAATAAAAAAGTACACGAGAAAAAGTGCATTTCAGAGAGATTTGGAATCTCAAGCCAATAATTCAACAGCGAAAGCAAAAATGCCGTACCACCTACTCGATCTCTAATCTGCATGAGAGCCTTGAGCGGCGCCGTAGTTAACACCCGGCAAAAACTCCGACGATAGCGATGATCGCTTTATAAACGATTGCTGTCATCTCATCGGAAGCTGCACCGGTAATTCTATTTCACTCGATCTCGAGGCAACGAATAGGTTAACGCGATAAGTATCCACCAATCGAGTGATTTTTTAAACCGAAAATGTATGACCAAATAACGAAATGAGGCTTTTATCAGAGAACAAGTAGCCGACTAAGTTGGTTTTTACTTTTTCATCACATGGACCATAGAATACTTCTATTGTAATAACAAGTAGCTTTTTAAGAAGTAATAACGATCGTCATTGATTGTAAACCCATTGACCAGAAATGAAAAACCTCCTTTCTATATACGTCAACCGAACAAAAAGAAAATATATATTATATAATCCTGCGAGACTTTTCTCGTTATCTGTGGGTTTTTGAAATTCTAATTCAATCACCAGACCTTATAATAATACATTTTTTTCTTTGATGAATAACTAATGAGTATAAATCATTAATTGATATTGTTAAGAAAATTGGGAATTTGTTTTAACGTACAAAAGTGAGATTAGACCTATTCAACATTTCTACAACGTAGTAAAATAAAGTTTCCTAGAAGAAAGAAATTAATAACACAAAACATTTTATCACAATTAAAAAGTTCTCCTCCGATCGATCCGAGAAAGTTAGGCTGGACGCGTGCGCAATAGCGCGTGCTTTGGCGCGACTTATTCGAACCAAGAGTGTGCAGACATGTTTGCGCGAGATACAGAAGCTGCATCTCGCACGGATCATTGCCTCTCAATTAGTTTGTATCGCGGATGACCTTGATTCGGTAGTTCGAGCATGGCGATCGTCCATGCGTTTGCGTGTCCACGCGCAAACTAATAACGCACCTCTGGCGAAGTGGGCCTCTCGTGTCATTAATTATTCGCCGCGTTGCAATATTTTGAATCGTACAATTCGGTATTCGCGAGCCCAGAAGGGAAATGAAATTTCAGCATCGACCCTCAAGACATTTTGTTTACACTGATCCCTTAGTGCTTCTTCAATTGCTTTGAAAATTGCGGGTAAAACCCACCGCAGAAGTCGTAATTAGGAGAAGGCGAATTTTATTTCGCCGGTTTCCCCAAAGCGTCTTCTGAGAAAGAATTCCTAGTATCGAGTATATCTCCAATTACCTCTTGTTTTTGTTCCTGCAACGTGGCTTTTCGCGTCGAAAAATATGAACGACGAGTTATCTGAACGATACGACATAACGCTAAAAGGGCGGTCTGTTTGACCTCGATCCCAGAGGGTTAAATCGGAGAAACGTGAATGGGCGGTAGAAGTCATAGTAGGTTGTTCTCGGAGATAAACCCTAATCACGCGTGTTGCCTAAACACAGAACAATCTATCGTCGTTGTTCCTTTTCTAGCAGGGACACAGGAAAGCACACCCTGGCTAATCCGGAATCGGCTTTCAGTACGAGACTTATTTGCTTCTACTAGGTTTCCGTATCGTTACTAAAGCTATCGAAGCCTTATAGAATTCCGTCCAATTCACCCCAAAACTGGGGATTATCGATCTACCGTGGCCCTGCTTGTAGTGGTCTTCGCGTACCGTCACACTGTCCCCCTGTCTCGTCGGATCCCTGACAAGTGTTTTAGCGAATGAATATATAACGCGTGAAATTAGCGACATGTCGAGAAGTTAAACTTATCAATTACAAGCCGTCGATTATCAAGTTCGAAGACAAACAAAATCCGATCGAGTTGATCGTGCACGAGATAGCAGCAGCAGCAACGTCAGCGCGGCTGGTATTAAGGTCCGTTAAAAATGAACGACATGGACGATTTATCCTCGGACGGATTCGGATATTTTGTTGTCGTGGAACGCTGCGTCATCACGCGGATAGAAAGGACCCAGACATGACTCGGCCAAAGACAAATGCGACGACTGAATGAGTGACGTGATTATAAGCGTAACGGGGATATGGATAGGTAGATCGATAGATCAATCAGAAAGAGTATTTATGACCACCGTTTGTGCAACGAGATTTATCAGATATGCTAGTTTTTAATTCTAGATGAAAACCATATGAATCACAAAAAAAGAAAAATAAATCAAATAAATAAGAAACATTGTAAACAACTCGTTAAATAATTCTCAGAATAGTCATAGTAATATTGAATGTATTCTGTATAAGCTATTATTTCATAATTATGTAGTATTTAGGTCTTATTGAGGATCACTGAGATACTTTAGCATTATGTTTAACTTTAACTATGAAATGTTTTGAAAATAGTTCTTCAAAACATTTACTTGGAATAGTTTTGAAAAGATCTTTTGTTGAAAAATTTAAGACAAATTGTAATTGTCGAGTACAAGCTTTAACCGACTTGAAATCAAGTGATTTGTACCAGGATGAGAGCCGCTGTCGGCTTATTCTGGAGAAGAATACAGCAACGGTTCTCGCGTTACATAAGTATACGACGACGGGACAATACCACTGCTGTCCGTAAGACGAGCGTCTCCCTCGTTTCGGCAAACACATATCAAGAACAGATTCTCGGTCGGCTGACTAGAGCCTTCGGGACAATACGTTGCTGATATCGAAAACCGCGTGTTTCCGTCGGCCACAAACTTGACGTCAGAATCATTATCGAGCGAGACGTTGGCGCTGTTTGCCCAATAAGCTGCGCAAGGTCATTTGCGTAATTGAAACGGACTCGGCAAATTTGGATTAATCGAGGGAGTTTAATCAAAGACGATCTCAGCAGCAGTGCCAATCTTAGGAACGGCAGACTAATTCTCGTGAAACTTCATCTTTCTGGCTCTCCTTCAAAGCCGATAACATTGTGTCCCCGAAAACTGACATACAATCGAGCTTTTCACTCAAAGCATCGCTAATCCGCCGGAAATCTCGGCCAAAGCGTCGCGTTCTTCGCTAACAAAAAGTCTTCGTAGGCTAAAACATATATTGCACTGCCAAAGACAAATGAGTCTTTCTTCACGCCGAGTCACATATCTAATTTCAACATCTGGCGATTCTTAACTCACGGGATCTGTAATAACATTCCTCTCGTCACCTAGACCCCCTTTCGGCTCGCTGAAGTTGTCGTCGAACACGCAGTTTTGCGCGATGAAAGAGTATGGTCCTTCGAGCCGGATTCGCATCAAAGCAAAGACCCCGAGATTGGCGAAGACGCAACTATCGCGTGGGTGTCGCATATGTATTTACGTGCTTGCAAGCGGAAATATCGTCGTCGAGAAATTACGTTACAAAGACAACGAACGCCTAAGGCGTTTCGAAGGGAGACTGAGCAGGAAATAAAACTGACAGCATTCAGTGCGGAGATAATGTGTTGGTTCGCGTAAATGCGCTGAATTATTGCTTCACCGAATTGACGCGAATTCACTTCGCAGAACCGCGAGAGTCAGTATTTCGACGATGAAGAGTCGAGAAAAATTCCAATGTAAATGTTAAGAAAAATGCTCGCCAAAGTTCAGTTTGCTTACTCTTTTTCATCCATCTACCGTTCAAGCGTCTCACCTCGAAAACAAGGTTTTAATGATTTGTTAACTTAGAAACAAAGTTGGAACAGAGATGTTGAATTGTTTCCTGTTTGTTAACTTATTCATCATGGAAGTGAGAACAGATTTTTTTACTCTTTTTGTTTTACAAGTTGATACACTTTGAAACTAATCAAAAACGACTTGGAACAATTTTTACAATTGATTCTTTACAAATGACATTGATAATAATGAATGTCGGGCGATATATCATGCCTTTGTTCGAAAGCCTGGCAGGAAAACTCATCTCACATTCAGCTCATTCGAATATGTGTGAATCGATAAGTATTCAAAAAGGCATGCAGGATTTATTAACTTCTTTAAAAGAATATTGCTGGTAAGCCTCAGTGTTTCGTCGCGCAAGAATTGTGAGATGATTTTGAAAAGTTTCGTCGAGAGTTATCGAGGTGAGAAGAGACTCGGAATAAGTTTTATGATTCATGATAGTTTGCTGAAACCGCGAAGATTTATTCCGGAGGTGTAACGGGCGCGACCGAAGTAATGTGTTTCGCGAAAGAATTATACATCCACTGACGGCGAAATATTCGCAAAAGTGATACGCTTGAAGAACGTTTATCACATCCTTTTTGGCTGAAACACGTTGAAAAATACATTGATTTTATTTGAACGCAGCTGACGTTGACAATAAATTTGATCGCGCACCTTTTTTGTAGCCTCTATTTTGCTATTATAATACATCGGTGCAATTTTTTAAAGTCTTAAAACGACGAATCCTGAACACAAGTGTTGGTCAAAGAAGTTGTTCCACACGGGAGATTCTAGAAAATATTTCTACGCGAGTATAAAATCCTGCTAGCTTATATACATTTATGACGAGAACTCTTGATCGTGACCATACGGGACGCACTCGTGCGAAGAAGTTTCGCAACGTAGCCTCACAATGACCTGTTGTAGACCATCATTAACACCAACGTGCCATGAAGAGTCATTGTAAAAATCTTAATTAATTTTTTCTTGTTTCGCACAGGACTTTGAAACAACTTTATTGTAAGTGCGAAGAGATGTGTTTTTTCAAAGCATCCTTTCACATGATAATTTCAGCCATTAGGAGACTCCATATCATAAAAGAAAGCAACTCGGAATATAGGTTTGTATGGCCGGAGAAAATGATATTAAATTATACTTTTTGTTTGTCATTGTAAGTTTCGCCAAACTTTAAATGAAATATTCGCCAACATAAGCAGGTTAATTTCTTCCAAAATGAAACTTTCAACTTTTATATCCACACTGAGTTCTGCGACCCGGAATTGTTTAATAAACTTACACACATCGCAATTTCACGTTAACAATTTCTCAAAGATAACTGTCACCGAAATTCAATTACCCAAGTGCTTCAAAAACGACGTTGCAATTTCTTTGCTTTACGACACGTGGCGATATATATTCGGAAAACAAAGACGAACATTTCTCTATGCAATCATCCCGTTCGAGGCTTCGTTTTCCTCACTGTCTTCACGCGCAGCGGGTGTCACCGGCTGAACAGCGAGACAGTCATAGTTGCGTTCCCTGACGTGCTTACACTGCCATGAAAAATCATTTCCGGTGTAATCTCACGTGGGAGAATATTTACACGCTTTGCAACAGTTGCTCGCGCGTGTGTATTATTTACTACTCGGCGAGTTTTCAGCGCCTGCTTTATGGATAAAGCGACGAGGTGTCTCGTGTGAATTCGTATGAATGAGCTCGATATTTGCACTGCCAATTGTTTATGCAAGTAATAAGAATAGCGTCACGCGCAAATAGCGTCGCGTCAAATATGAAAGACTCGCAAACAGCGCGTTGTGTTGCTATTTCAATAGCAGCTCATAATTGAATGTAGCAATTCTTATTCGCCTGGACTCGAGTCTCGGAGGAGAAACAGTGCAACGCAAATACTCGCGGGGAAATTGACGGACGGGCAAAAGGGCTTCGGAAGGCGCGCGGCGATATTTCACGCCCGTGTCTAATCACAAAATTCTTGCGCGGTCGAGTCAGCTATGATCGTTCGATTAAAATTTCAGCATAACTCAGCGCGGCGCGCGAATAAATCTTCCCAAGTAATTCGTAGCATAAACATTAATTATTTCCAAGTGTGCGCGCGTTATCAAACATCCGCGGAATCCTCGCGCGCGATATAAGCTCAGTGCACTTAAGAAATGACGTCGATTATCGGTAATGGGGTATGCGTGTAATAGTCATACATTTCGCGGCCGACGAGTCTGAGAGCCCAACTTATCTCGCGGCCTGCCGAACCTTTTACCTGCGTCAAAAGTTTGTTATTGCTATTACCGGACATTATTGGAATCGCCGTCCTCATGCCGCCTCTCACGTTCACGCTGCAAAAATGACACCACGTATATCCAAAGGTATTATGCAGACTTGACAGTAGGAAATTAAATATCGATGTCCCGAAGACTTCTCTGCAACGCGCCACTCAAGCGCCCTTCTCGCCGTGACGTCATGGCGCTCCTTTTACGTCACTGACAAGTACAAAATTTCTGGATCGAATTTGAATTTCAAGTCCGACGCATTTCTTTGTGTTGGCGATACTGTGAAATTGCATTACAGACGGTGGTACGAGTGGCTATTTCAGCGAAACTTTTTGGGTGATGGAACGCATTGTTCGCCAACATTCAAGTGCAGGTATGCGACGCACTGCGTGATGAATCAAACCAAAAATGTATTATCCGGGCTCTTTCATTTCGACAAAAGAGCTGCGCTGCGACGCAGATTAACCCAAAATCGATAGGCAATCACGGTGTCAATAATTGACATTGCTAAACGTCGGTATAATTGTTCGTGGTCAGCCTTCCTGGTTCGCGATGTGTGTTATCAATAGACCTTGAGCTTTGCACGCAAAAAATTTTTTGAATCCAAACTACGCGATCGTGCACGCAATGTACTTTATAAGCGTAATTGTTAGGTTCGAAATTTGAATAACAATCAAATATAATCTTTAATCGAATCCCACGGCGCAGTTCGAAACGAGACTTTGTTAGCGCTGTTATTCAGTCGTCAAAAATTATAATGTATTTTGCTAAATGTAATTTACGCTTTATTTGCAATAAATGAAATGACAAATTATCAATGTGTAAATGTCGTTTTGTTCAAGTAATACTATTAAATTGTAAACTAGAGAGAAAAAAGTCGAAACAATGAAGTCGAAATGTCAGAAACAATAGTGGACAATAGTTTCAATTAACACCTGTCGCTCTAGAATTGTAACAGGATGGCAAACTCACATGTGTTTTATAGGAAGAACCGTGGTGAATTGGCAAAGGCTTACCTGTAACAAACAAAAATGGAAAGGTTAATAAAACATGCCGAATGAGAACGCAGCGGTATGATTGATCGAGTCGCTTGTGACTCGTTTAAATATTTCTTTACTCAGGGGAGCCCGGTCGTTCTTCATTGCACAGAGATAACAATCTTAATAACTCATTTACGTCTGTTCAAGGCTTAATAGTAACCCGAGACTGACATAGCACGAAAGTAGCTTGCGAAGTATGGCAACGGAAACATCATTATTCGTTCTGAATGAGATGTATATGTCTCCTTAGAGAGGTCAAGAATTTTTCGGAACGATTCATCTAGAAAACAATGTAACCGTGCAGTCAATATGATCCTAGGTTATAAATCCCCGATCATTTGCCTATTAGATATTCTATCCAATAGTCCCCTAACATGAGGAAGGGATAAACATTTTTTCAACGGTTGCTGGATAAAAATGAGGTCCAAATAGCAGGAAGCTATTGTAAGTAGAATATTCGTAAAAAATGTTGGTATCTCAGTCGATATCATGCAAAGTGTACAAGGCGTTCTGAAAAATAGCAGAGAAAAATAATGGGAAATAATTTTTCGTTTGCACGAGCCAGATGTTTATGCGAGGTCCAGAATAATGGGATAGTTATAACGCGGGGCTTTCCATAATTGGGCGCCGGGTCGGCGTCGTATAAATGCCGGCGATGCTAAACCTCCCGTGTACGTTTACTTCCTGTACACGTCCCTCCCTGCGCGATATCTTTCTTCCCGATTCCATATAGCGCTCACAAGAAAACAACAACGGTCGTGCGTTATAAACGAGCATTTCTCGAATAATTCTGAGACAACGAGACGCCGCGGCACGGCGCATTTGAACGCGAGTCAGTCAATAGCCTCGCTCGGACAAATATGACGTGCCTTAATTCCTCCGCAAACACCATTAGAGAGGTGATAAGTGGCCGAAAACATTTGACGCTATTCGAGCAATCGGGCGTTTTTTACGGGCGATGCACAAATACGACCGTAAAAGTCACCGCGCGCCATAAACAGCGCAGAATTTTATTACGTCCCGATACAATATTTATGAGGACGCTTTATTAGTTCTTTCGAAGCCGACAGAAGCTCGCGCGAGAATAATGACGGCAGTCGACAAATCCAAATAATAAAACACCGAGGGTCCGTGATCGAATTCACCTCGCGAAACACGCTACGAGTGTTTCTCGTTTCTGTTGCCGTCTGATGATCGCTTTTTATTAGCCGTGCGTGGAATAAAAAGTGAACGTCCGAGAAATCTCCCAACTTTTAATCTCGTCTGATTCATCGCGTCGAAATGTTTACTTTAGATAGAATCGCGTTTCGACGAGATTATTTTTTCCTCGAAATGTTGTTTTACCTTAAATTTACCTGTAAATTTGAAAAATGGTATCTCTGTGTTTCTGAAAATGCCGCACAGAGTACCTCATTGGCCAGTTGAATTTTTGCTGTTTAACTAGCTTGTGATACAAAAAGCAGACTCGTTGATTCAATGCACGTTATCGACGCGGAAACCGAGAGTGGAAAAAATGACGATCGCTTTTATAAAATGTATTCGCAAAATTCTAGTGAATATCGGAAGAAAAACGGAAAGCGACGGTGCTCCAAGTGGACCGTTCAACATGCGGGTCCATTGTGACGAAGACCATCGGATCTTTGACAATGGGTCTCTCACTCTAGCCTGCTCCTGTCTCCTCTCCTCCTGCGAGTATCGATCTCCTTTTTTTTATTCCCTTACCTTGTCGCCACTTCTTTTTCCTGGGATCCGGCATCGTGCTTTCTCATTTGCGCGCGCGCCTTCTCCCTCGAACTCACGCGAACTCGATTGCCGTCAACACGAAGGTCGCAATGCTACAACCGCGCGCCACAGAAATAATACCGTTATTACTTTACAACTCTCGTAAAATCTGTGCGCTCAGCAGCCTGCCTGCAAACTTGTCTATTGCACGGCATCGCAATTGTACCAGCCGCGGGAATTAATTTTTCTGTCGCCCGATTACTCGTTCTGGATTATCTCGACGAGTTCCGCTTCTCAGCTACCATAGCTCTAACTTGATAATACCTTTTTTCGTAGATCACATTTTCTACACTATATTTTCGTTACAGTCGTAAAGAATAATTGTGTTTTGCTTTACATATGAAATTACGTGAATAACTCTGAATTATTCGTACGATTATTATCGATTTTTTAATCCAAATGAGGAATCTAAAGAAAATGTTAAAAAATATTTTCTAATATAATTCAAGCAATATTTGGGCAACGTTAGCTCTGACCAAAAAGGCAGCTTTTATGCTTATTTCGTTTATTCATAAATTCATGGAATTAACATCAATTATTTATCAAATACTGATATTATTCGTTATTTCATTAAGTGTTGTATTAAAAAAACCTGTAGTCATAAAATGCTGTCGAATTCACAGATCAATATGCATGAAACCAGTTACAGATATTTGTAACAACGATATAAGTAGGTGCTATCAAACGAGTGTAATCTGTGTGCATTAAACTGTAAGCATATAAATAATGTCTACTCTCAAACGTGAAACGAGGTATGAAGTTATTAATTAATTTCATCAGAAATGCTTATCACTGATACGAATATCGCGAATTTGAATGTTCTTTTATTCGCATTCCTGCGATCTCATTACTTGGTTTAATTGAATGATCTATTAACCAAATACTCATTAGCAAGCTTCATACAACTGATCATCATTTGCATTTTCTCAAAGAGTCTTTCCAATCAATGATCTCAACACGCAACCGTATACATTTCATGGACCTTGAATCCTAAGCGTGATCTTAACCGGACGATCGAGACGTCAGAATAGCCGAAGAGTCGCGTACTTTTGTCGTTGATATCACGCAGCTACAAATTTGCCGGCTTTTATCTCGTCTGTGATTAAAAATAACGAGGCGCGTTTTTTTCAAAGATCGACGCAGACGCAAAAGAGGCTCACGCGATCGGTGTAATAGCATCGCAATGACACCTGCAGCGACAATAACCGTGTCCGATATCTCGAACGAGACCGTCACAAAGGCGAGCGACGCTTAGTCAGCGTAAAGACACGACGTATAAAAAACTGAGAGAACAATTTTTGCCCCGACGACGGAAAAGAGCGGCTGGCAAATGATTCATGGTGGTTGCGATAAAACGAATGATTGCGCGCATGCTTTGAAGTCGGCTGAGATGTGAGGCGTTTTGTTGGGCCAACAGCACAGCGTGTCACATTAGCAGTTCTTTTTCGGGAAGTCACAACAATGGTCTTTAAATTAGAAGCGACTTTTCTTCCGGGTGTCCTTGCGGTGAGCAAGTTTTTCGAGTACAGAGCCGCACAAAGTCGGGAATGCCAAGGTCTGCCGGCAAAGGTTTCACACGTAATTGTAAACAAGATTGTCTTCCTGGTTCCCTGCAGAGATATCGAGTTACTTATCGCGCCGCAACCACCGGCGTAGATACCAAGAAGCATGGTTATTCGTCATTGAACTTCTATCGAAAATACCTTGCTATTCGATCACAAAGTCATTTATTAAGATGAACCCAAACAAAGTTACAAAATTGAAAATAGAGTCAACTAAAACAGTATTTTATGCTTCAAATCACGAACCGAACACAAAAATGATCATGTGTATTCTTTAAGATTCGTTGATCGTAATATCGATCATAAAACTTTTCTCAACTCCGATACCTTCACTTGACCGTCAGTAGGTCACAACGTGAACTTTGACTTCGATGCTGGTTACTGAGTTATTGGCATTTGATGATTAGTGAATCTCTGTCAATTACCGTGTAAGCAACGTGAGAAGAAGCAAGGTAGAAAGTAGAATGTGCGTATAGAAATTGTCGGAGGCTGACTTATGCACGGCCGACTTTGCCACCGGGCATGCGCAGCCAAGCGTACGTGACTGTGCGAACACGAGCGTGTAAATGGTCGAAAATATTTTCGCGGCCCGACTGAGACACGGAGTCGCGACCGAGAATTATGTATGTTTCGTGCACGGCGTAACGGTACCGCAAACAACGTGGATGACCCCGCCTGTGTAAACGCGCGACCTCTGCGGACTCGCCGACGAACCGCGTGGCACCGCTGCACGGCACTCGTGTTACAACAGCCAGAGAAACTACCAAGCTCCACCATTTGTCCTGAACCTATTGCGAACTTGGCTGTTCACATCGCGTGACCAACCGCTAGACCCAATGTTGCTTTATGAGATAACCAGGCTACTTCGCGCCAAATCGTTGCCACTTTGTCATCTATTATTCATCGTCCTCAAACCGTTAACCAACCAGCGTCAATTTTAAAGATCCATCCTCACAAGACTTACACGTTCTGCTTGTACATACTTCTTATCTACTGTTTATGTAAATATTATGTAACTGTCGGAACAAACAATTTTCATGTCGTTCTCACATATACCATTGTGTTAATATTTATACTCACTAACAATTCCTATTTATCTTAACTAGTTGGTGATATCACAAGTAGGATCCTAATAAGTTTTACCGGTCACAATTATATTACATTAATACGCTACTGATTAAATCAAGTAAAATCTGTAGGAATTTGGTTAAACAACCGTATTACGGTGAACTTGATGTTTGAAACCATGGAGACTTGATATGTAAATTTTTGAAATAAAAAGTTTTATTCAAATGCTTAGAAGCCACATTGATGCCTTAATCACATTATATCATGAGGCTTATTTTTGCTAAATGCTAGTTGGAACAGTTATAGTAAAGTTCAATGACGTCGGACAAAAAGAAAATAGAGACAGTTTAGGGATGGTAACTAATGCGCTGATACCGATCTTTCTAATTAAACCTTCTAGAGCTCTGGATCCGACGAAGATAATGAGATGAGTGTACGTGTCAAACAAGAGGCCGGACAAGCCGCTCGATCGTCAATTAACGGGCATTTATTTGATTTGTGCGAACATTTGTTGACTTGAGAGGCTGGCGGAAGTGATTTGTAAAGACAGAACCCTTCACGGGAACGTTCTTTACGGACAATTCGATTACTCTTCTGCCACGTTTCGGGTACGCGCAGCAATGACATAATTGATGTTATTAGGCTCCGGCTGGGATCGCGAAGTAAACAGCGCGCAGATAATGAGAGCCGAGTAAATTACTTATGACACTGCAGCGAAGATGGGGTCGCGGCGGGTGGGAGAAAGGTGAGCACGACAGTGAAAGCCTTGCCTTCATCCTCTGGATTATGCCTCCAAATAAGTCGAACAAAACCAAAGGATAACAACCGGATCGGGACGGATGTCCCGTTCGTCAGAGATTGAATTGGCATTTAGAATATTTGTCTGACTCGTTTCGTTTGGAAGGTCCAGGATTAAAGAACCCGATTCGTATGAAGTCTGGCAGCGTTGTCATAAATTGCTCAACTGGGCAATTAACGCAATAAAACTAATCTCGTGATAGAGCAGTCGGTTAATCATGCTTGTCACTTGTGCAATGCCGACTGACAAATTGCCTAGGTAATATGTAGGTTGTCGGGAGGTTGTCGCTTTTTTGCGTAGCGAGAAGAATAGACCGATCGCGTCGAGATCTTGCATAACGCTTCCCAAGTTAGGTGTCGCAACCTGGCGAGGATTCGCCAACGAATGATCAAACTCCTAGGAGTTGGCGTAATTTTGGCAGCCCGCCAAGGGGGTCAGAGCCCGAGTCGAGCAGGCAACCCAGTTGCCACCCCCGGATGACTTAGCAGCGACCGGCAATTAATAACGCACTCAATCGCCGTCTTAATTATAACGAAGAAAGTGCGAAGGTAAAATAGAGCGCCCTGATTGATTAGCCAATTACAAAAATGTTCGCTAATTAGAAGCGGAAAGCGTTCTCGAGAAGCATCTTATTGGAAAAATCAGCTTGCGCAGCGCCATCTATAATTTGTCTCGCGACGGCGTTCTCAGGTAAAGCACGGGAATGAGGCAACGCGAGCAGAGAAGAGAAGAAAATAGAGAGAGAGGAAACAAAGTGCAACGGGTTCGATGCGTACTTACGCTTCGGTCGGATTATTCAGGGGTCGAGGCAGGGCGTACACCCACGGCGGTTCGTGTAATTACAACGAGCGTCAATGTTGGCAGGTAACGTATGAAAGTTTCTCGCATGCACACATGGGCGCATATGCTGAGGATGAGAGCGTGGCGAGATAGCGAGAGGAGGAGGAGGAAAGGTGTGTCCGGTCATATCGAGGAAGGACATAAAGAAGAGTCGCCGGGGGCTCGACGCCAAGGATCTCAGAGAACGCGACGTGTCTAATGGTGAAAAATTCGTCGACCGGGCTTTATTGATTTCCCACTGGATAAAAAAAAAGAACAAGAGGCAAACAAAACTGGCGCGTCTATCGGGGACGTCATCAAAACTCGTTTACCCGGGCGTCCCCCTGGATGCTTTCACCAAGAATCTTTCCTTCTCAATGAATTATATTCACACTCGAGTGCCATTCTCTTAACGCGTGAATAACGACCACGACGGCTCTCGACTCCCTCGGATGAAAGCACGGTCCTTGCGACTGATTGAGATTTTCGCTTGCTGAACTAGTGCGCACGTTCTTCAGCATGTATGCAAATCGGAATGGATCGAGAAAAAATCCGCTACATCGCCCGACTTCAGAACAATGGTGCACTATCGAAGAGGCTGCAGGATGAAATATCACAGAGATCCCCCTAATGAGAGCAAACCGGAGCTACCGCGGTGCTAATTGAATCCGGGATTTGCGAAACTGATCTGATCCGATTTCGGCATCGAACCGGTTTGAAATCGATGCATTCCTTCGCTGGATTATAAAAGGTTATGGGCCCATGTGAAGTATAGGAGGTTCATTCGATGTCCATCAGATAAACTTTGTGATGTCGAAGTGTAATTATATAAACATATTATTAACGTTGGCAAAATATCTATACGCAGATAGGTTAAACGTGTTCAAAAAAGTAAATACTCCGAAATCGAAGTCAATATTTTGTCTTCAGTACAAAGAATTGATGTAATGTAAACTTCAATGTAAAAGCAGTAATAAGAGACACGATATTCATATTTTTTAACTTTTATTGAGATTTATAGTGTTCAATTTATAATTGTATCCTAACCTGTAACAACGAGGTTCACACGTTTCATCTATGTCAAAACTACGTTTAACCCATAGAATTATTATATTGAGAATATATTATATTTGTATATGAATATGACTATATGCTAATGTAATGAATTTATAAGCAAAAATATATTGAATAATAACAAGATACAAAACATTAATTTTTGTCATCACATAACTCCCAAGCATCTAACCAAAGACCAGACATCTTTTACGATGCATCGCCGGTTTTATTGATCCAACTAAAATTTTATCTGTGAGCAACATCAAAGGATCCTAACGCGGTATACGTTTCGCGCAATGCAGTCGAATCATGAATAATACGCACGTGATGCTTCTACCGACGCCTGGACATTTTCGGGTAGTCAAATATTTTCATTTAAAATCTAAATCTAAAGCTCTTATATATGTTTGTCACAAATATGCGGTTTTAGCTCTATATTATTTGCCGCTTCTATTACACCTCCCTATGCTTTAGCATGTTTTTTTATAGGCGACTAAAACTGAAGGTTTTAAATAAATAACAGTCAAAAATGACGTTTCGAAGATTTCGCATGGATATAATTTTAGTAAGACGTGCAAACAGACACCCACGATCGAGTATGCACCGAAATACCAAAAAGAGCAACATCAGTTTATAATGACTCCCCGTGGAAACACTTCGCGTGACCTCAAAGACCATACAAGAATGATGCATTGTGCGATGTATCGCTTATTATAAATACGCCCACAAATATAATAGAGGTGCGCCGCATTGAGGTAAGAAAGAGCGGCGTTGGTTGGTGGTCAATGGCGCAATTCGAGTCTCATCTCGATGGGACACGTGGGTGTCCGCGCGAGATAAACAGAGAGGCGAGAATTTCTTAGCTTTTACGATCAATCGTCTAGCAAGTGATTGCTCGTAAACCAGACTGATGACGTAACAGAAGCTTCAACCATTCTGGCGTTCCCGAGACATTTTCGTCTCTTCTGCTAAACTTCAGTTACACTTACCAGGCGAGAAGCGTTAATTGCACTGAAAAACTGTTTTATCGACCGAGCTCCATCGATTGGGGCGCTTTAACCAATTTCAAGTAACTTCATTCTTCTTTGAACATCTTACTATTGAAAGATAATTTCTACTGTATTTAGTACTATTAGTATACTGTGATAGTACTGAATAACTAATTCAAAAACTTTCTAATCGCTGTTCATTACATCAAAATAAGACATTTTTGTGTTTTCATAATATGAAACTTAAGCTGCAACTGGACAACGAGGAGCATTTAAAATGCGGTCGAGTACTCGGGTACTTCTTTGTATAAGAACTCGCGCATGCCATCTAGTTAATTAAGCCTCGTTACCATTGAGTTTGTGCATTATCCAAGGTAACAACGTATCATTTGGACTTTGCTTAATGTTGCAAAATTCAACATACACAATAGTCGTAATGAAAGGATGCGAGGATTCAGAAAGGGAAGAAAGTAAGAAAAGTCCGAGCATTTATGTCGCGAGGAGCACACGGTCCGAAGGTGACCTCTGCGGTAATGGTTTACGAGCGAGCAAGCCCACCGGAGGCAACTCGCAGTTCGACGCAATGCGTTAAACCATAAGGTCTTTTGCTCGTGCGATACGTTACATGGCGTTATTTATGACGCAGCCTGTAATGGGATGTCGGGTACTAATGAAGGTTCGTATCATAACAACCGGTGTTATGACGGAAAGCAAATGCTATGCTACCCGGAAATCGGGTCTCACAATAATTGGTAACAAAAGGTACCAACATGAATCCCATTCACAGCAATCGTATTGACGCTACCTTTTTGACTATTAAGGTCACGTGACGAAGTTTCACGGTTAAGTAAAACAATAATTACATTCAAGTTATTTCTGAAATAAAGTTCTTCCTGGTGTTTAACACTAAAAGGAAATTTGCAACTGCCCATAAATTATTGATTTTTTAAACGTAACAAATATTTTTATGGTCAACGCGTGAATAGCGTTTGTTGTAGGATACTTAACGCGAGACACTACCGAGTCTATCGGCCGAGATGATGAATGGCACTTGACTTAATGAAGACTGCGGAAAGCACGAGAATACGATTAGTTGAACGCGCGAGCTCTTCGACCGCCGAATAAAACATTCCGATAAATAATCTGACTCTTTTTTCGACCACTACTATTACCCTGATCAAATATACAAATATTTTATCGGACTGGTCGTGCCTTGTTTCCAAGTCGTCGACAACGAGTCGTAAATTCGGGAACATTTGTATTCGAAAATGCGTGGCTATAAAATTTCTGCATAACCTGCTTGATCGCTTTATTTACTCGATCTTCGAGCGAATAACGTCAGCCCGCAATCGTCACTTCTGATTTGCGGAGCGGCATTAGCGCATCGCGGTAGATTAGACCGGTGTAATAAGGGCCAGGCGAACATTTTTCGAGAATTTCACTGGAATTGCGGAAGAGAAAATGTTTGTCGATGACGGAGCACTATCTCTCCGTTACTCGCGTCTTCATTAAAATTCATTAGTCTACAGAAATATGTATTGCCCACGCAAGAAAGAGACTTTGCATTCGCGAACCGAACCGTCGACACATAAAAAGATATTTTATCACTTTCTTTTATATTGATTTTTCTCTCATGACAATAACACACATACTCTCAAATATACACATGTATATATGTGTATCAAGATAAGTTTATTTTCATTAAAATATAAAATGCTATCAGCTTAAGCAAACCGAGATCTCCTAATAGCATGAAACTTACCAGTAGAGACGATTCGGTCATGGGTTTAATTTTTTGGGAAACATACTGGGATCAAAAAGCTCGAAATACATGCTTATCGTTTGCACATGGTTTCATTTAAATTTGCAGTTGATTGCGAAAACACTCGCGCGCTATTAAAAAGGTCGCTCCAGGCGTTCAAAATGTTTTGATATATGGCACACCTCCACGCGCAGAGAATTCTTTCATCCTACGCTTGTACTTGGGTCGATACAAAATCAATACAGAAACATCACGAGACGCACACGCGAGTTCGTCGGTGCCTGTGAACAACGCGAGATCCGCTCGCGCTCGATTAGGACAAGCGAAGCACGGCGACATGAAAGAGCCGTGCGCTTCGAAAAATCGTATTTTTCATTCCCACGTTATCAGCGGTATCTTTCGTTTTTTTTTTTTTTTTTTCTTCAATTCGATATGCAAACTACTTATTCTGTCGCAAAAATGGACAAATTCGAATGTTTCAAAATGGAAACATTCGCCCTATTTTTTCGCTTATTTCAATCATGAGTTTTATCCATTAAATATAAATTCGAGTTTTCCTTTATCATATCAACAACCACAAGAACTGTTTAAAATACAATTTCGTACTCGTAAAATTACTTTCGGCCGTCGATCGTCGACATAAACAAGGGACAAGTAATGGAATCGGACGTCTATCGTAGGCCGCGTATCTTATTCGCGCGTCTCCCTAGATATAAGAGGGCTACATACTTTTCTGGAAAATCGTTTGTTGAGCGCACGAAAGTCCATTTGCGTCTGTCACAGGCAAGGCCTGGTTGGACACAGTAGCACCTGTCGACCTGGAAGCGCGGCTTGCATAAAACAATGGCGCGACATTTTTCACCCTATCGAACTTACAAGAATACGCGTCCAAAAATTTAATCGTGACCCAGATATGTCAGCGCTTTTTATCATCGAATATCGCAGAACGAGTTGGAAGACTTTTCAAAAAAGTTGCCTGCTTTGATGCACTCTGACGCCGAAATTAGAAACCGAACGACTTCGTCGAATAATGGTCGGAAGCAATTAATGGAATGAAAACAAAGATATTAAGGATCAATTTATGGATCAACCTCATTTCCCCGTTGGAAACAAAAAATTATGTGAGCCGTTTATGATATACAGTAGAAATATAGGTAAACACTTCATAGGAGTGATTACAAGATTTACTGTTTGTAGTGTAAACAATGCATATGGAATTTTCTCATCGAGAGAAAGAATTTGAAAAAAATTACTGCGCTTGCACGGTAAAGGTGGGTAAGATCAAAATATAGTGAAAAATGTTACTGGGTAAAACTAATTTTGCAAGAATGCCTTAAAAATGAGCTTTCGAGTAAGATATCTCTTACCGTTTATATGTGAAATTTGCACCTTACTTATGTTTATTTTCTTTAAATAAGATAGGTATTTTGATTTCCTGTTATTTTTTACATCGATCCAGGTACGTTGAACTTATGACGTTTGTATTTTGAGACTTTCAAATTGTTAAAAGAAAAAATTCCTATGTTGAAGTATAATTATTCCCTTTCAAATTTAAATATGCATTATTTTTTAATAATCATAATACAATTTTGTTTTCATGGAGCAATCATTTAGAACAATGTTTCTATTATTTTCAAAAGCAAGATTATTTAAAGTAATAATTCGCCTTTTTATGCTCGTAATTACTAATTTGCCAATTTCTAACTTGTATAACATAAAGCTAAAAGCAATTTTTCATGAAAGTAATAATTCCTCTATGTTAAACTTTTTTACGTTTACGAAGTCTAGTTAACTTTTATGAGTATCTTTCAAGTAACGCATACGAGTTTAATTTAGTATAGAATTCCTTATATAAGAGGCTTAGTAACGCATTGTAAAAACGAGTAAAAATTGTTCAAAATTTTTGACGACGAAACATGTCACGAAACAATATGCAGTAAATCCATGAATCGTGAATATAAATGATAAAAATCAATGTGCAAAACTCATTTTCAATTATCGCGATGAAAAATATTACTAAACGTGTTTCGCAGTATAATAACCAAGGGTCTAATATAATCAACTTTATAACTCGCCGGTAATTACAATAAAACGTACGGACTCGAGCGAAAAATGTGTTTGCGCGCGGCTCTTGTTTGTGGGCGTGCGTTCCTCCACGTATCCAGGACTGCAAAAAGTCTCGGCATAATTCGCGCGCATAATAACAGACAGAAAGGCGACTGAATTCGTAATCGTGTGCGAGAGGTTGAGAATTGTGTACGCAATGATCCGAACATTGTTGGGTGTGAATGATTATTCGAGACGTGTTATTAATAACAATGCGATGTTAAAAAAGGTACAAACAATGGTTCGGAATTAATTCTGACGCGGCCGCTTAATTATCGCCCTTGCGGACGGTTATTAGTGGACAATGCGCCACCTTTGGGGGATTAGCATATGCAGTGCCGCGCACGTCTTCGGCTTATTGGATTCTGAGGTTCGGTCGCTCGATAGTCGCGGCCACGCCGAGCCCACGACATTCCGATCAAATTGCCGTAAAGCACGCGCAGCGCCTCGATATCATCCGCTAATTTCGGGCTACCGGCGAATTACGTGACATAGTCATCCCGAATATCGCCGATCACCATTTATCACTAACCCAATCGCAGCAACCCAACACTCGTGCCTGGATCGGCTGCCGTGCGTTTACTTTGCCGATTCAGGTAATTTGCGCCCAGAATGTACCCAAATTGCACACCCGTCTGCTCAAATAACTCGTTTCAGAATGTTAATGCCGCTCCGGAGGTGGCGAGCCGCATTTTTTATTCGCTCGAATGAGATTTTTTTTCGACGTGGAATTGATCGGATTCGCATTTCGCGAAAATACGTATACACAAGTGAAATTGAATTTTTTCATACGACGATGATTCCGCGAAATTCCGACGGATAATTTGTGATACTGACGTGGTTGATTTGTTTATATATTTGCTTATATATAAACACCTTGGCGAAACATTGAAAGTTGTTAACAATAAAAGTTGCAAAACAGTTTGTTTTCTTATCGCTTCTCATCGCAAACAAGCTCCACTTAAAAATTCTAATTATTCGGCTTGGCAAGTTAGACGAAATGAACCGTGCAATTTGAAGGCGAAAAAAGCTGTAAAAGAAAAAACGAGCAAAAGTATTAAGCGCATGGAAAACGAAGGAAAGTAGCACGAAAGTTAGCCCGCGCTCTGCTGCGCGCTCAACAAATAAGGCTTACGATCGTACGTCCGATTGGCGTGCGTTTTCACCAATTCACGGCGTCGATTGCGCCGCGATAAGGGCAATTCGTCTTTCGTTCGAACACGCGAATACTTCTACACAAAGTTGCCGTGCTGCCGAGCGCTACCTTCAAGTATTTGCACTCGCCAGATAATGCCATGTACAACAATATGACTGAAGATTTCAACGGACATATTGCCACGCGTTTCGTGTATCGCGACCTACGTCGTCGACAATAGTCGGAAAATAATGACTGCATACCCTCGCCTGGGACACGCCATCGCAAGCCATTTCAATTCAAGACGAATCGGAAAACATATTGTGTTTGTTTTTCATGTATATTTCAATTACATCTCTGAGAATTTGTCTTCTTTTTTTCATATTTGCTTTTCTGATCATGCTGTAGCTAAATAAAGGATTCAACAAAGTGCAATTATTCTACAATCTTATTTGAGCTCGTCTTTTTATTACCGCATCATTATGGTCTTTTGTTTCCGATCTGCGATCTATTGTATAATTTACCGAAATTCTTTTCTTCGACTTTCTATTGAATTTTAGTAGAATTAACAATATAATAGAAAAGCTGTTCAAGTTCATATATTGTTTGACCTTCAACTAATATTTGTTTGTTTAAAAACAAAATGAAGTTCGAATTTTGTTTTCATTTCCTTTTCCGATACTCCACTTTACTATACAATATTTGCTTTCAGTTTATTTTTTGTTGTAAACTGTTTATAAACAATTGTTACTGAACTAATGTTTGCCAACTAAGCTGACCTTTGAATAATTTGTATTTACAAAAAGTTACACCTATTCCAAATTGACTGAATAAAAATCAAATGTTATTTTGGTGTTGGCCTTTTTTCTTTATTTTCTCATTAATCAAGACTTTCCGATCAAGGTCACTTAACTTCTCAGTAAGGTTTACTTTGCGATACCCTAGTTTTATTTTTGGAGCGAAATTAATTTGAAATAATGATTCTATTATTATAATCGACATTTATAGAGAGAAATCGTTTCTCACCGCATTCGAGTCCGTTCATTCGTCATTGACCCTTTCAATTTTTAATATAATTCTGATTGCGTTCGAAGCCGAAAAACTGGGTTCGTTCTTTACCAGGCAGCGTTCCCCTAATTATCCAGCGTCATTATCTATCGGTTCCCCTAGAGCAGAATCCACTTAATTACACACCCATACTGTAAGCAAATGTTTCAGACGCAATTGCAAGTATTAGGGTGACGCAAAACAGGGCAATTAGTCACGCCTTGAGCAATCGTCGAAACGACGGAAAAGCGTAATGACCCAGTCGTTCCGCTGACGCGGCTTCTTCTAATATCAATTATAACATCCGAGCTTGGCACGATCAGCCGTCGAAAGTGCAACGGTCTAATCTGGAAGGCATAAACGATGCGCGTCATGGTGCGACATGTGTTGGGCGCTCTTGTCTCTTTTCGCAGGACAAAACAAATGGCCTGAAGACAAAAAGCCCGGGTCTGCATGCGTGGCACTAATTTTTCGTTGCTCAAGACAACTCGATTCATCATAGTTAGAACAGTTTCACGAGCGACAGGCGTTTTGTCATCGTGCTAATTTCGTCGCATATTTCTCGACAAAAATTGAAAGACATATTTGCTGGTTGGGAAGAGATGTACGGTATTGTTGTGGGGTTAATGGATAGCATTCGTAACTGGAAAATCGCTATCGATTCAAGGATAAATGCAGATCCCATGTGGTACATTGTGCAAAACAATGCGCTGTGTTTGAAGTAACGGGATCGATTGTTTAATGAGATATTTGTGAAATCAATAAACAGATAACGGGGAGAAAATGAAACACTCCATTATATGAAGGGATGAATGCCCACCGTCCATCGCGTTACGTTCAACGATTTTTCATTGCTCCATGTCAAGCGGAGAAACTTATAACTATGAGCTCATCTGTTGGAAATATGAACACTCGTTACATGATGTGTACAAAAAATTAATTTGAATGCAGAGTTTCAAGCAGGTTAAGTTTGTTCGACTCTCGTCAACGAAGTACTAGTGCTGAGCAATCAACTCGAAATGCGTGAAGATTTTTTGCTGGCCTTCGAAACAAAATTGACAAGTTTGTCCTCGACAAACGAAGAGTCGCGCATCCTTCGTGTTTTTTATCCTTTTTCAAATTTTTTCCTCGAACTCCGACGTGTTCCTAAGGTGCGCATTTGTGCGGACACAATGGCCCGGGCGAAATCGTTCGCTCGTTACCGCGACGCTTCGGCACGATCAGCGAAAAGCAAAGTTCGCAACGGAACAAGAGGACGACTGAAAGTGCAACCGAGTCACGAATTGAGCGAGACGCGCCACTTAATTCCGTCGAAAAAGTTATAATTGGCGACGAAAGGGCGAGAGAAAGAGGGCCCCGTTAATTTTCAGGCCATGACCAAGCAATTGTATTATCCGACTGGCTCTTCGAGTGGTCCTCGTGACTCGCCGTAAAATATTTATACAACTCGAATTTGTTTGTCAGTTTCCACGTTTTTTCCCGCCAGGGTCAAGCATAAGCACGCAGCTTTGTGTTGTCTGATGACTTTCATAATTCATTTGTAAACAGTGTTGCCAAGCCGTCAGACAATACATATTCGGGATGAAATTCGGTGATTGTCTCGCAAACAACGCGATGAGAGATTTTTTCCCAGAGGAGTGTCAACAGAATCACCCAAATATTTTATCATAAAACACAAAATAAACGAAAATGAGCTATCTTTGATGCGAGATGCGAGGTAACTTGGAGAGAAAATAAAAATCACGAAAAATAACATTTTAAGCAGGTTTTAGTCAAAATTATAGAAATTAGTTAAAAATGCCGAAATACATAATAAATGCGCTTCTCAGTCGAATCGGCACCTTATTTATTAAAAGCATCCTGGCAGCAAAAGATATTTTGCGAATGCCGTTAGCCGCACGCATGTATACGATCGGATTGCTATTATTAACGAAGTGATTTTTGTACAATTTGTTTCATTCTTTTTAACGAGCTCCTTAAGGTTCGAGAGCAACGGCAGCCGGGAAGAATTATTTAAGGAGTCGCGACGCGGCCAAACAGCCGATTCGTAGTTCCTTCTCCATCTATAAATATACGTAAATATAATAAAATTATCGCGATGATCTATGGACCGGCTCGGTTTGTGCTGCAGATGTCGCGTCGTCGCGTTTTATTGGCCGAGCTTCAAAGGAACGGCCCCTTTTTACGCTTTGAAGCGGTGGAATTAATTTCAACTGCATCGCGTAATCTGCCGATGTATCTGCCTCGTCGACGACTTCCTGCGACTTGCTGCCGTAAATATATACATGTCCTATCATAAGCCTTTACTTCTTTGCGAGATACTCGCGTTGGAAAGAACATTTCAATTAGTCACGAAATAGTTCTTTCCATTAATAGTCTTATTCACAACATTTGGACACGCAGTGAAATTTAATATGAATTTCAGTATACGTTTCTATATAAGAAGAAAACAATTATCGTTGGTATAGCGAGGATATATAAAATTAAATTAACTTAGTATTTTCATTTTAATTTTCAATATGGGAAGGTTGTTTATTTAATTATTTTAAAAGCTAAAAGCACATAATATATTCCGCTCAATAAAATGTGAATGAAAGATGGGAAATGAAAAATTCTCATATACTATTAATAGTTTCAGCTTTGGCTCTTACGCAGTTTTATTTTAATCATTAAAGCGGTGCTTCGAATATGTTCTTTTGAGTCGGATTGTTGAGTCGCCTAGATTGTCATTCAGACGCGCTTCGAGTGGCATTTTCGATCGCACAAAAAATCGTGGCAAAGTCGCACGATCACACAAATTAACTCCTCTCATTATCGCTGCTCCCGTTTTTCTCCCGCCGCAAGTCAAGAACCGTTCCCAAGTCCAGTGTGCTAATTTTATGAAAGTTCCTTGTCGAAACAACTGTCTTTGGCGCGACCTAATCCCGTGGAACGAGTCCCTAAATTAGTGACGAGATTCGCAGCGCTGTAATTTGTTCGCTCTGTGATTCCTTACTGTTCTCATCCCTTTTTTCATCGACCTCGCGAAGAAAGCCAAACGCAAATTATAGACAACGAAGGCGAATAAATTAATGCGACTCTATCATTCGTTCCATTCGTCCCATGCAATTTGCTCGTAATTAACTCTGGCGACAATTGTCTTATTGTGATTTCGACGTCGCAGAATTTATCTTCGTATTCGTGGGTATTTTTTCCCACGCGAGCTCAAGCTTGCAGTCGAATCATACGAAGCGAAGCTTTATGTGATTAAATAACATATTTAAAAGATAAAATCAAAGCTGTTTTGCATTATATGTGGTGGACGAAAATTGCTTTTCATAATACCCCACTGTTTCCAGCGTTTAATGATTACTATTGAATTTTTCAGTCTGAGCTGTGACCGATAGATAAGAGAGGGCCGCACTTTTTTGGGCCGAGAATAGATGATTTCCGATTTTCGTATCAAGGACAATTGATTATTCTCTTTGAGATACAATGGCGAGTTGTGACAGTTTTAATGGACGCAAAGCGATAGGAGAAACGAGGCGCAACGTCGCTTTACAAATAAGTGATCACAGGATCGATTAATTCTCCAATTTAGACAAACCGGGATTGCGCGCAAGCGCAACAATCGGCCCAGCGCTAATTGAGATTATCGAGGTTTTGACTGTAACGACGGCCCAATTCATCACGTCAATATCGTTCGCAATAATTAATTCAATACAGGCAAATAACCGACGCCCAAAAATAATACTTAGAGCTCCTGTCGCAAAAAAAACTCAACGAATTTGTGGCCAGCTCCTCAATTTTCTTGATTATCCGGACGAGTCAGATAATAGCAGAACCTTGCTGAATAACTTTTTAAGCTTATCTGGTAGTGGGAAACGAAAAAAACACGCTGAGATAAGATGCGGCTACGTCCTCTTAAAAGTTACGAAATAATTAGCAGGAAGCACGCAGTCCTTAGTAGAAAATTATTAAGGCATGTAAAAATTAAAAACAACGTTTTCAACAGTAAAATTCAAGAATAGTTAAACCAATAGTAGTCTTATTAAAGCTTTAAAGGCTCTTATGAGACTTTTTAAAAATGAAACATTTCGAATTGTGAAAAACGAGATACATTTTACATGGTTCTTAAAATTATTTTCATAATAAGGTAAATACATATTTCAAATGGAAATGAACCCAAAACTATATTATGAAATAACATATTAACTCTTGAAGTAGAACAAATCTCTAAGACTTTGATTTTTTTCATGCTCAAAAAACTCAAATAGAACATTGACATCTAAACTTTCGTTTGCTTTGAAACGTTTGGGTTCAAAAATGCTCGATTGCGTGAACTTAATGACCAATTTTCTTGTAGAATAAATTCGAAACGCGCGCGTTATTGCCAGCCAATTGGTTGCATAGAAGTTAAGCATCATTGTGGCACGATGACACCCGATTTTCCGGCGATTTCGTACCAAAATTGAGCGTCCTCGAGGAATCAATTCTGTTGTTGCAACAAAGACGACTCGGGAACAATGTGGCGCAGCGCGTTTTGTGCTATGACCTAAGAGCGTAACGAAATTCGTGGGCACCCCTAGCAAAAAGTGCGCGAGAAGGCAGTTAGTGGGGGGCTTAAAGGAGATGTGCTTTAAGGATCCCGAGGCAGGCTGCGAGCGCAGGTAGAAAGTCGGCTGTGTGACTGTGAGAGATTGAGTGTCTCCGTCTTACGGCTGGTTTGTCCTCTGTCTCAACTCGACCCTCGGCAATCTTTTCTCACTTTGCGAAGAAGCCATTTTTCAGCTTATGGAAATTGCGTCCGCGCCTGCACGAAACTTCGCGCTATCGCACGGACGAGCGAGCTCATTCATCGCCTCTCCATTTATCCCTCTGCAACCGTACTAACGAAAACTTCTATCCCGAGAGCCAGTGACTATTTTTCATTATCTTCCTCCGCTAGTTTATTTATTTCATCTCCTCCAAGCAGTTTTGTACAAACTTGGACGATTGTTCGGAGAGTCGTAGTTTTTACAAAGTTCCCGCAACTCAAGTTTTGATATCCTAATGAATCGTTTGGATAAGTATCCAATTTGAAATCGTATCAAATAAAAAAGAAAAAACGAACTGAAGGTTCAAAAGTCGCAGTGCAACTACATAACCCCGTTTCGAGGGTGCTTCCTTTTTCTCTCTTTCGCGTTTTTCGTTATCCAGCTTTCACGAGCAGGATAAGGTGGCGGTTTCCGTAAGATTTACCGACACATCTGTACTATGCGCGAATTTTTGCTACGAAGGAAACGAAGAGGGAGCGCAAAAGAAGCGTAGCTTTATCTCGAGTTTTCTTATTTCCCCGGTGCGACACGACAATGCTCTTAATTTCGTTTTTCAGCGGCGAACCGCGGATATGTATTCCGGCAAGTCACGCGAAGATGCTCGATATGCGCTTTACGAGTCAGCCGCCCGAACGAATCCTCTTCTCGATCAGACGTCAAAATCATCGTCGTGGAGAATATGACTGATTCCATCTACACTTTTGATTCGCACGCACTTCACAGTTACAGTGCTTTTCGAGTCAAAAGAAACTCGACTTTTGTCGATCAGAGATGTTATCGTGTTTTTATCTTCTCTTTTTAAACCTTCTATATGTATCTGTATATTAAGCAATGGTGTTCAATAACGATGTATACTATTCAAAAACTTGCCAGGTAATCGAAATAATTAGCTTACTTTTGAACTCGAGCCGTACGCCGAATTCCAGATGATAAGAATAGCAATCCAAGGTCACGTGATAAGCACTGGCTCGCGTGAGAAAAGAAAAAATGAGTCGTTGACTCGAGAACAATGTCGGCATGCTTGCCATGTAATGGCTGCTTTCAGCACGGCCCAAGTGACTGAGCACAAAAGTGTAGCCCAAAGGGTTCCTAGATGACGCTGTTATTCAACGACAAGTACTCAAATCAATGCGACTCCATCAAAGTTGTTGCGGGACAATGCATACTTGCGGTCGCACTAAGGAAAACACAGCCACAGCTACTAATTCGCCGTCATTATTTTCGCTTTACCTGGCAGACGATGTTTAAGTGAATTTGAAATTACAAACCAGATGGACTGAACGCGCGCGTTTTATTTATTAAAATATGCGGACGTTTGGACGACGGAAAAAGCGACGCCGGCGAAAGCGAAATGAAACCGAAATTGAAACCCCACACGAAAACAAGAACCAACCGGAACGAGACGCAGCCAAATGACAGCGCCACTCTTTTTTCTCGCGTTGCCCGCTTTTGCTCGCCAGCTCGCCTTTTTAAGCTCGCGTTTTCATTTCCCATTTACTCGATTTCGGCTTTAATTTTTCGTTTTTCGTTTCATGCTTATTACTCCTTTTGGTGTCTGTTTACGTTTTTATTCCCTTTTTTTCTAACTTGTTCTCCTATGAAATGTGACACGAAATGATTAAATAATAAGGGTCGCTTTTTCGTTGATAAAAAGTTTTTTTTTATTTTGTAATTTATCACAAGCCTCATAGATTAGAGAATGAAATCTTGCTTTTTTCTAACTCTCTCATTTTTTCTGTCCCGTTAACAGATTATTCAAATCGTTCTTAATTCCACGAACTCTTCACAGTTATTAAAATAGTTTCGATCACTTTTATACAAATTTCAATATTTCTCGACCTTTTTATGAATTACGAATTAATTGTTTTACATTTTTTGAATTAGATTTCTCGTTCTTCGAAACTTATTTTTGTAGCCGAGAAAAACCAAAGTTCGAAACACGATAATTACATGGATTCATCATCAAATCACTCATTTTACTCATGACACTTTCCCCGGTCGATAGCACTTAAAAACCCGAAATGCACCTTGAACAGCCGAAATACACAGAAAACCGATAATGATACTTGCACAGTTGTTGTTGTTTTTTGGCATTGCCGGCAACTTCGAAACGTTCGGCCCGTTCATTAAATTCGTCATGGGCGAATTAAATAATAATGCAACGTCGTTTAATATGTTTGAATACCAATCAATTACTGGGCGCGTCGAATTTCGAAATTATTCAGCGTGACTCTCGCGTTTTCGGCAACAGACGGCGAGTCTGAAAAAAATTGAATTCACCTTATTGTCGCGTTCTTCACGCTGTAACTTGGAGCCTTTGATTGACCCGGGAGGGCGATTTTGGTCAGCACAATCAAATTAAAATTAACCCAACGGAACTGTCTTGTTCGAGGTGCTCTAACAGAGCGCAACTGACAGGGCAGACTGAAGCATCGAGATGAATGGCGGAAAAAGGGCCATTAGGATGAAATGAAGTCCGCTTAAAGAGTGCGGTATGCGAGCGAAAAAATGAGCCGAAAAAGGGTTGCTTTTCCCGGGATGTGTTTACGATCGGTCGTAATCGATTCCGGTGAGATCGGCTGGACTGGCCGTACCGGTTTGAAATCGTTTCATATTTTCCTCCTCGTACATCGACGTTTTATATGAGTCGTGCAATTATTGCGCGCAATTTATCCGAGCATTAAACGTCGGCCGTTCATCACGTGCTCAGACTATGGAAAATTGTGAATCGATTTATTATGGGTCGAACGGCGCTGCAAAAAGCGCCGTTTCCCGTCCTTTTGTGTTTTTGCCGTGTCTCCGCCATGGCACAGACCTTGCGTCACACTCGGTCATGAATATTCCATCAAACTGATAATACCCGATGCATCCTTCAACATTGTACAATGATCCCGCGAGTCGGCTATTTGCGAATTCTTGGTCGTTTTTTTGCCATTAGCCTCGGCAGATCAAACGATCGGCAGGACGATCGTCATGCGCAAACTGACAAACGTAAATAGAAGACGAGGATTCGATGAGATGGATACCTCTTTCAAAGGATTTGGCGACAACGGTTTGCAAAACCTTCTTACTTGTCTCAATCCCCTTTTCGAATGAATACGATTGTCCAGACCCTTCACTGTGCCGAATTGGGTTCTAATTTCGCCGTTGAAGCGATCTTAAATTTATTGATCAACAACCGATCTCCAAATTGTTTTCGAGTCGACCTTGACGCTTCCTCTGAGGACGAAAACTGGACTGTTCATTCCACCGAAACCATCTCAAGGGCCAACAATCCTTCCCAACATTCTTCTCAACAGTCATGGAATTCACTCATGAAGACTTAAGTTTCGTTGAAGAATCCAGAAGAATGCGAGCACCCATCAATGAGCGCAGAAGTCAAAATTCCTGTGGCCCGGAATGTTTAGAAATCGTTCATAACGATCTCACCCCGAATGTGTGGAACAGCCAAAAGTCGATCGAACGCTACGAGTCGTAAATCTCAGGGCCTTAATTGCTCCGAAGCTGTTTCTCGGCGTCGCATCTCGCGCGACTTCTCTCCCTCGACACGACGCGCAAAAACTTACCACTTGCTTAGAGTTATGCTTTCAACTTCGCCGCTGCTGCCCAGCGCAATCCACAGACTCTCGCGTATCTTTCGCACTTGTCACTTCTTGTGTGTCACTCACTACACTGTCCCGCCTTGTATCTGGCCCTTAAATGGGGCCCGGCGACTAGACTAGCCCCAGTACCGGCACAACCCTGGCCCAGACTGGTAGCTTTCACGATTGCCTCGCGGGCTTACTCGGGCACTTGTCAAAGCACGGACTCGGCTGCACATAACAACGAGGCCAACCGCGCGCCACGGCTCTCGCAAGACGACTGAACGCCCGACTCGACCTGAGGCCGCGACTCGACTGCTTACCGACACAGGCCCCTTCTCTTCTCTCGCCAACGAGCCGCCCTCAACCCCGAGCTCGACACTCATCCCCTTGACTGAACACGCTCCCTCCCTCCCTTCCCCTCCCGACCCATGCTCTGCCTGACTCCCACCACCCCCGCGCATTCCACCCCACCCCCTCGCACCGTGCGTGCCCCTTCCCCCTCCAGAGGAATCCCCACGCTGCTGCTCGGCGCGCGTTACAAATCCAGATACTCGGCAGTGTAAATAATACCACGCCGCGTCTTTGCATCTCACGCTGCCTCGTGTTTGCCGGCCAATAACAAGGGATATCGATCAACCATTCAGATACTGTTTGTCTGACTAATTTTCACAGAGCGCCATGCAAATTTCAGCCATCCACGTGGCTATGCTAAGAAATAACTTATTCGACCACCTTTTGCTCTCGCTTGAACCGCCTGAATTACGACTAGTCTTGGATTAACGACCCCTTCTTATCCATGTCTATGAAAAAACATAAGCATTATAGTGATGCTTTTCCTCTTGGTTTAATGCGGGGACTTCCACATTACTTGGGAAAATTAATAACCCCTATCTCTGTGTAAATTGTATAATATTTTCTTACTTTAATTCAGTCTTTTTTAACCGCAATTATTTTAGCATGAATATTAGTATGAATTTTTATTAATACTAATATTTCCATGTCACTCATCATCAAAACACTAAATTATGCAAAAAATTCTATCAGCTTTGCAAAAATGAAATTTCCTATCGACTTTCTTTATTTCTCATCATTGAAAACTTAATTTTGCGTCGAAACGAGCTTCGAATCTCGCTCTCCAAGTATCATCGAGAAGAGGACACTGGAACATTCAACATCCCGATTCCCCATCATGGCCCCTTCCTATCGCGCCGCCCCACTCTCGTCTCCAGCGACGCGCGTTACAAATCCATATGCCCCCACCACTTATCAGACAATGTAAATAATACGGAGCGTGTGTGCGTCTTGGATGGATAGCGCACGCTTGTTTGTGTTTATGGGTCAATAGCAAGTTGTCAGGCGAGGGCATTTTGGTGACGAGGGTCTTCTTCAAGAAGTGTCACTATAAACGCGCCTGTTTTGAACGTCGAAATTGCATTTGCACGATTCTTTTAACGAACGCTACTGAGAGGAGAGAAACTTGTTTCATGTTTGATTTCGCGAATAATGCGAACTAAATAAATCTGTTGTCTGCGCACTCGGATTGTTTACAAACGTTTGTTTTTGAAACAATGTTTGTGTTTCACCGCAATGTTATGATCTTTTTGTTTTGCTTTTCATTCGCGCGATAGTTATATTGCATTTCTGTCATTTCTGTAGTTTCTTCGTTCGTTAATTATGTTCTCTCAATTTTGCTTACTTAGTTTTGTTTGTGCTGTTTATACATGAACAACTTTTGCACTGTTACGTTGACTTTATTCCTATCGACGTCCGTCCTTGCGCAGCTTCCTTAGTTGTTTACATTATTTCGTTTCACCTTTTTCTTTATTTTGTTCCCGTTAGATTGCCTTTTTCATTTTCCAAAATTCCTTATAAAAGGTGATTCTTTTTTTCTTCCAATTTTTCTCTCCTCTCTCTTTCTCTTTCTCGCTGTCTCTCTCACTCCCACTCTTGAATGATCTTATTCTGTTCAGTCCGTTTCTTCTACATTGTTTCTTGTCTGCAACTCACTCAGCAGTATGAAATCAATTCTCTCATCGTTTGTTGACGCAGCAGAAGAAAAATAGGTGTTTATCTTTATCATTGAATCGTGTTCTAACTTTTTCTCGAACTTGCTCACTTTGCAGGGAACCCTCTCATTATTTTTTATACCGTTACAAGGTGATCCATTGGAGGGTTGCCTTTTTACGAAGTGTCGCGTTTGCATTAAAGGGTGCGTGTCTTGGAGCGAACCCGCGAGAATAGGTCAATAAAATCTCGGGAAAGAAAGTCAAGACGACAATTGAAAGAGATTTATTCTCAGCATATTTATTACTGAGAGTTCGATTTTAAATTTTCAGGTAGCCTGATGCTTCTTTTGTGATTTATATTAGATCATTTGACTTGTTGGGTTGTGTATATTATTTCAATGCCACGATTTTGTACGCAAACAACGGACCCTTTTGAAATGATAATTTATATCAGTCACGCATTCGGTATAAAAGTGACAATTTCTTCAGTTTAAAATGTTTTGGTTATAGTTTTTTGTTTTCTCAAATAAGGTGAAAATTTGTCACGAAAAACAAAAACTTAATCATATAAATATCATAAATATATAAATGTTTTATAGTATAAATAATATACCATATATGCTCTAATATTTAATTTAACGATTTTCCAACGTTTTGCATATATAATATAATAAATATTTAGTAAAAAGTATTGTTCTAACATGAAGTACGTAAATCAATGTGAAGTTTAATTCTATCACATTATTAATACATATCAAATTGTTAATACCAATAATATCTGCTCTAATTTTTTTCAGACCAAATCTTTTGTTATAGGGAAATACTTTCCCGGATATGACACTTATTTAATCATTCGGATGACAAACTTTTTTAACAGCATTCCTTTTCATGTGCATGAATAATCGAAATAATGAAAATCAACAGCACAATGATGAGTTTCGAAAATTTAATTGTAAGCAATTACGCTGGATTATGAGCGAGACATTCACAACTCAGTCGAATAGCAAAAGTGAAACAATCACGCGCAGCGAATTATCACTTTCACATGAAGCTTCTGCATGATGAATAAATAATTTCATTGCGACGGACTTTTTCGCTTGTGATAAGTAAGTCTGTAAACAAAACAGATGACGAAGAACGATCTCGTCATCATTCTGCACGTGCTGGAAATTGTGCGAAACTTTCGGTACCGAAAATAGCATATTGAAGCGCAAACTAAGTGAAATAAACGTTCGTGGGGGGGTGTTTTTGCGGCGTGATCTTCAAAGAAGAAAATCGACTGTTAAAATAGACTGGTGCTGATGCAATTGCAGACCTCAAATTACTTTTGAGTAAAGCGAATCAAACAAATGGGTCATAAATCTCAAAGATCTCTCAAGAGAAGACATTAAGGACGGATATCTATATATCTTACTTGAAAAGACGCACATTGATGATTATAAAAAATGAAAGTTTGAAATCATTTCAATTGATATTAGTTCGAGAAAAGGACGTGGAAGTCGAACTATAATCGTTGACTGAAAAAGATCTTTGTCGTAGCTCAGTATCCGAGATCCGAGCAGCTGCTGCAGGTCTTTCGCTTTTGTGAGCTCGAGTTCTTGCACGGGATACGTACAATATCGTTTCCACTAAATGCTACAGGCAAAAGAAACCTTTTCTTGGTCTGCCATCACGTCCTCTGGCTGTTTAATCGATCAAATGATTGCAACGATTAATTCGTTTATTTCTCATCATCACTTTTTAAACTCAACATTTATTTACAGACGACATTTTAAATAATATTAAACTAGCAAGCCTCTTAATTTAACTATATGAAGGGAAGATTTCTAATTTATCATTTGAGCAACTTAATGGGTATACAGCAAATAACGAAACTGTAATTTATTTTAATGTACTCGGGAGCTAATTATTTTGACTTTTTCTCAGAGATGAATAAGGCTGTAATTTTGATCAAAGTTTTCAGTACCTGACATATTTCTTTTTTTCTCTAATGTTCAGTACCAAAATCTTAAAAGCCAGTGGAAAATGAAAAATGCTGCTCAATTGACCGATGAGCATTAGCAAAGAACTTTTTGTGCACGTCTCCAAAATTGAAGAGTAAAATAAAATGAAAGGGAAAATAAATTTTTGTCCGTTGGGAGATAAAAGTGTGACAAGAGTGCATTAGCAATTAGCGTTTGCAGCTTCTTTTGTGAACAAGCTGTCTATTTTAACCGTGTTTAACGCCGTACATTAGCCGGATTATTCAGCGCAAAGAGCATCGTGCGTGCATTTGTAATTTTACGTGAGACGCGTTTTGTGCTTCGCGCGAGCACTTTGTTTGCAACAACGCGGTTTCACTGTTGTAAACCAAGAAGACCCGCGCAATTATAATAATAATTGTAATTTATATGTGAGCTGCGCGTACGTGCGCGTAGGACATACTGGTTGGACGTAATGCGTCGGGACGAATATGCCGACCCGACTCGAGAGTCACAAATGAGACCACCCCATCTCGTCCCTTTTCTTTGCTCTTTCCTCATAACTCCGTCCTTGTCTTCAGCTCTCTGTCCGACCTCCTTCTCTTTCTCGCCGGACCTCCTTTTCCTGCTTCTTGCCGTTGCTTCAACTTTTTTTCTCCTTCTCCATTCGTTTTATTCGTTTCATGCTTTTTATACCTGCTGAAGAAAATGGATGTGTTTGGGCTATTTGGATCATACATGAAATGGATATACGATACGGATGGCGGAGATCGACTCACAAAAATGATATGTATTCGACGTCAGAAAGTTTGACGTTGAATTCCTTTTTTTACAACGAAGATGGGACGACAGATACCGGACAGCATTGAATTTGATTAGGGTAGAAATGTCCGGTCGGTTTATGAAAAGCAAATTGCCATCAATACATGTGTTTCTATTTTCATTTCTCTTTTTTGACTCGTTTTTGTTACATATTTTTATTTCCTTTTTAAAGATATGCAGATTTTCTTCAAGTGTTTGATGTCTTGAAATTATTGAGTGATTAAATCCGAGATTTAATCTACCTTTGAATTTCATTCTGTAACGTGTAAGTTAACTTGTACATTATAGAAATTTATGCACGCGGGAATCTCGCACATGTTTCGCATACTTTAGAATAAATAAAAAGATGGGAATAAGTTGGATTAATTTTGTTGAACAGCTGTTTGAATACAAAGTATATATTATGTTAAAGCAAATATTCATGTTTTAGTTATGAATTTAATTTATAATAACTGTAATTTTGATTACATCATAATAAACACTTTTCTAATGATTGATTTTATTTAGCATTAAAGTACATTTCGGCAAATCGTTCATTATGTGTGTCTATTTATAAAACCGAATCTATATTTATTTATCTTTATATTTTTCATGTATCATTGTTCGATCAATATTTTTAATCTTTTATAAACAATACGTACAGTGTATGAAGCTAATAAAGCTTACATATTGCATGTTTTTTAAGCTCAAAAATAAAAACAAGATTTTGATTGCATAATGTACAAGTTATTTTCTTTTATAAGATGGATTTAGAATTACATCATAAACATATATAATACATTCGTAAATTTAAAAATATTCATCATATTTTTTACTACTAATATCATTCTTTTTAATATGCATATTCACGTCAACGTATTTTAAGGAAAAATGAAATATTAATATAGAATTAAACAAAAAAAGAGTTCGAATACACACGTTGTTATATATGACTTATATAATATCTATATACAATTCCTCATCCAAATTTTAATCTATCATATATCTGTCATCAGATTTATTTGTCTTATTTCTACATTCAACGCTATGTGGAATGAAAATGTACTCCTACAACGAAACGGATTTCACCAAAGTCAGTTCAAATTACACGTTCTTAATTATTATCGAAGATTACATACAACAGAGACATTCAAAATTTGATCGTACAATATGTCCACTCACTCTCTTCCTCCGCATGGGTTTATCACGCTAGCCTCTTAAGTTTGTTTACCGCAGACATAAACGCAAGTAACGAGCGCAACACTGTCCCTTTTTCGAATTAATTTCTCTCGTCTGCGCTCGGTCCTTTATTCCAAACGACCGCACCTAAGTCTGAAATGCACGCTCTCCCGCCGCGCGCAGCGTTTAGTCCGACACGTGCCTTGAGCATGAGACACGCTGGACGAGCGCGCAAGAAAAGTGTACTGTTCATTTATGCGTGCGGTACTTATATGGCAATACAACGGGGAAAGGAGTCATCAAGGTTTCGGTTTTGCGTAACAGTTGCGTCGACCAAAATCTGGTACAAAAAATCAGAGAGAACATATACGACTAAAAATCGGTTTTATCAAAAGAACTAATGTTACTCTGCGAAGTTTTTTTATCCCGCTGAAATTCAGATGGTGCATTATATAAAGTCATAAAGGAAAGACATATTAAACATGTATTTAGCATACTGTATTGTTGGGATCTAAATTCAACGTCTTCAAGTAGAAAGTTTTTGAAATAAAATGAGTCGACTAATTTGCTCGAGTCCGCTATATAAAATTGACCACTTTTTCACAACAAATTATTCGATCGCAACATCAGTTAATAATCGAGGAACGAGAAAATTCTTTCGATGGGAATTTTCCTAGTGGAATAACTTAGCAAATTTGAGTGCTCGTTAACAAAAAATAACTCTCGCTTTTTATTGCGATGACCGAGTGACTTTTAAAAAGGAAAATGCCGGCTGGTCGAAAAATGCTTTGAATCGATGCGCGCGATGACATTTGACGTTAACTTTTACCTCGCTGAGGGAAGCAATGCCAACTATTCGAAGTGCGATCGTTCATTCGATCAAGAAAAATTAACAAGCGGGCCACGACTAAACGGGCTATTAAGGTCAAATATTCAATAAAGTTGCGCAGATTCTTTGGTATCGACCATGTTATATCATAATGAATTACTGGCGACATACTTTTCCGCTCATCCTACTTTGTTTCGGGACTTGTACGTGAAATGAGAATTATTAATGTGTTTGAATTTTTATCTAAAGTAATTAAACGAAAATTATTGCCCTGAAAGAGTCACAAAATAAAAATGACTGGAATTATAAAATAACGGCAATCGTTTGCATTAAATTACATGTGGAAATATTATTAAAATAGAAATCTGTTACTGCTGCATCAGACGTACAATAACATACTTATCTGGATTTCGATGATTAAAGAATACAAATGCCTGTGGTAGAAATTTTGGAAATTGCAAAATTGCAAATATGTATTTGCAAACGTATATACCATCCTCTGAAATATACTTGTATGTGTATATGTCAGATATACATACTTGTATTCTACTATGTATGTGGTAGGAATATTAAAGATAGACATATTAATGTATCTGAAAATCTGAAATAGACATCCAGTTATTGCTGTTCAACATTTTGCTACAAGGCAATATAACCAAATACTTGAAAAAACGTTTCATTGCACATAAATTTTATAATATAGTACTATATTTATTTTATTATTTTATCTGGAATCTATATATATTATATATAATGACTAAAACTTTGATTGTATAAATTAAAAGCTATTATTTGACATCAAATCATTGTATAAATTGCAATTTTTCAAGTTTCATAAAAACTCTATGATTTTGAATTGGTTCCATATCGAATTTGCATATTAATATGATAACCAATTTCAACTATAATTAAAGTAATTGCAATTCGATTAAAATAAAAAACACAATATATTATGGAATAAAAAGTGAATTTAAACAAATTATAAAAATATTGGTCGATAGTGTAATTTTGAAAGCATAACAGATACAAAATTCAGAACAATTTTATATTTAATATTTATAGATTCTAATAATATTGATTTTTATTTTATATGATACTATAATGGTTTGTGTTATTATCATATTACATTGTCATTAATCACTTTCAAATGAGTTTAAAAAATTCAAAATGATTATTTCATCTGCGAAATTATTTTAAAAATAGCACACATTATGGTACAAAAATAACAAGCAATAAACTGTTGCTTTTGTAGTTAAAAAAATTGATTACACGTTCACATTAGTATTGAATAATTCTCACATTATGTTTTAGCTCGTAAGGTTTTCAATTCTCAAAATAACAACTTTTGCAAAAACTATTTTGGGAAGAAAAATATTCAATTCTCTTCGTGCTACAAGTCAATCTGCGAAATGATGTTCAATACGATTCATATTAGTAGAGACAAAAAGTTGCCTGGCTTCTGGATATTTGTGTCCGTTGATAAACGACGAAATTTGACAAGTAACGGCAATTATAGAACAGATCGCAACAATTTGTTAGGACCGCGCGACTTCTGATGCTAATGTATTCGACTCGAGGCGTAAAGGACAGCCATACTATTAATCAAAGTTTCTCGGTCGTCTCTGTTATGAATATTGAATACATCAGTGCGTTACATCCGCCCGACGCGCGAAATCAGCTTAACGTGCTTTTTACGCTTTATGAAGCACAACTAAATAACTTTCAACTCAATTTCTGAACGTTTAGCCGACGGACCCGATCACATAATCTACTTTCTTTGTGCATCACATTTACTGGCTTCCGATCAAATCACAACTGATAGGTTTTCATTTTTATAAGGTCCTTCATTAGCACGCTTTTGACATCGTGGAAGTCTTATAGACTAGTTTGTCAGACTCCGAGCTCGTCCTTTTGTTCCAATTGATACTTCTTCGTAGAGAATTGCGCGGCTTTTTATTGAAAATTGTTTTTTGGAAATATTGTTTTCAGTTACTTCGAATTTCAGAAAGAAAATTCCAAATGAAATCGTGATCGCCTTACAACTTCTTCCACTTTTGAACATATTTCTTTATGAAAACGTCCAAACTTTTTTCGCGAATAAATTAAATACATAAGAAAATAACTTTTAGATCCCTACATGCAAACATTTTCAATTTGTATAACTAGAATTGGAAAATTGATAAAATAACAGCAGAAAGATAATATCTCACAATTTAATTTCATTTCCGTAATAAATAATTTACTTGCTTCGTTATGATTATCATTATTCCTTTCATGTTCATCATCACTTAATGAACACGTATTTGAAATCCATACGTAGAAATTCCATTTAACATCCAAGACGAAAAAATCAAAACTCACACTTTATACACGCGCGAATGCACAAACTTCCATGTCAGCAGATTTAACTGAATATCTCGACTGATTGAACACATTTTTACATCATAATTTGTTAAACTAACTCTGTCGGTTAAACTATCTGGAAATTGTCAACCATTTGCATAAACACACTGTTGCGTGAGAAATAATTTTATTATAATTTCCTCTTGACTGTATTTCGCTCAAATCAATCAGCTCTTGAAACAAAAGATACGTAAACCGAATCGTTTACGAAACTACTTATCGGAATTCCCAGACAATAGTAACCCAGCGATCGTGCGTTTCCGCGACGTTTTCCCGACTGTGGCACCCGTTGCGAGTGGGTTTTGTTCCCAGGAAAGTTTGCGGAATCAATAAGAAGCCGTCGTTACTGCGATGAAGAACAATCACAACCCAACTTCACCATCACTTAATTGGAATAATAAATATATTACCTCGATACTCACTGTTGTCTCGCAGCCATCGATCTTCGGAGTACCGTTTTCTCGACAGAAATGTCCGATAGTAATATAATTCAGGACGATCATCCTCATATTAATTAAACGGATGTTATAATCCAATCCAATTTGAAGGAAATTGGATTAGAAGTTGTAATAAAAATAAACATAAAGAAACAATCAATTAATGAATTCCATACACATACACATTCATAAGTGACGTTCATTTACTTTCAAAACATATAGAATCATTTAAATGGCGTCAAACTGATTCGGCACCAACACATTTGTATACTTACTATTATAATGTATATCTAAAGGGTGATAAAGTGTAACCGCGCGGTAATATTTTGTCGAGCATAATTTCGCAAAATAATTATTGAATCGTTGCTGCAGCTCTCAACGAGGAATATGTATAAATCCCATTCAGTTGGTTCCTACGTTGTATTGATTGCCGATTGGACACGAGTAATAAAATGCAAATCATATAAGAGTATTCAATTACGATGCAGCCGTACGAAGTATAAAGGGTGCATGGATTCCAATCGGCCCAAAACACCTGCCAGTTGTAGGGCACTACCCTTCATCCAGTTTCAATAATTCTAACCGAATTTATTCACCGAGATTGTCGAATTCACATGTAAGATGTAGATGTTCAACAGCATATCGTTGAGTGTTTGAGTGATCGTGCGGTGAAACCGGGTCTCCAGTTATAAACCTTTCGTGTCAAACGCAAGAGTGGTATTTTTTGTCTAGATTAGGAAAAAATGGGAGCAAAAAGTAAGTTGCTTGCTAAATGCGAAGTGACGACAACACGTGTGAACGAAATTGTTTTTGATAGTTAAGAATTTTTGGTCTGATAAAAAGTTACATATGAATGCAACTTGAGAATATAGATTATAATTTTTTTATTACGAGGGTTTTGGTGATCTTAAAATCATACAAATGTTGGTATCGCATTTTACTTTTTTGTTTCAAACCGCTTTTTATTATGAATTATTATTTTCTATTCTACTGTTAAAGAAAAGTAAGTTTCCTTACACTTGGACAAAAAAGAAGTAAATCTAATATTCACAACTTTGTTTGACAAAAAAGAAAGTAAATATTTTTTTAGTATGCGAAGAAATGAAAACTTTTAAATTCTCAGAATTCTTTTCTTCACTTGACTGTTGAATATTGAAAAAAACATTCGCATATGCATTTCAGAATTGACTAGAAAAATTGATAAACAAATTGAATGATACAACCGAGTTACGTAATAGAACAAATATTATATTTCCACATTTCCATAACATATAGAAAGCTTAAGACGAATTATTGTTAACTAATGTGACGATAATTTCCGTCAATATTTTAGACTATTTGGATGTTCGTATTTGTATTTCATGAACCTTATCGATAACTATAACCACCCGGCAAAATAGAATCATCAAACAGTCTGTTGCAAATACCATGGTCTCACGTGATGTTTGTAGCATTGAGGATCGTATAAAAAATTCGAATACAATGATCGCACCCGTGAAGCGGGAGTTATGACAATATGAATTCGTACCATATCCCCTTTGTTATTGGGTGCCGTGGGGCCAAAGGGATGGACACTTGGACTTGAAAGGGCACTAATGCTGGGCCATATGGCACAATGTATATTAGCACACGCGTTACATCTAGATTTGCCACTAATATTTTTAGCAGCTACGTTCGTAATTATGGATTTGCGTCGCAACAGCATGTTTTTCTGCTCCTTTCAGGGCTGAACTTCTGGTATTAGGATATAAAGCGGAGGTGTCAAAATGGAAAGGTAGCAATTATCATTTTCTCTCTGGCAAAATTCCGTCTAGCTGTGATTGAAATTCACTCTTCTTTCATGCGCTATTTAATACGTAGTCACGTAATTTTCTATGATCAAAAAATACTTCGTATGATCTTTCATGTTACTCTCTAACGTGATTTGTCCTTGATGGACAAAAAAACTATGAAAGTACTAATTTCATCGTCGCCAATATTGCTTTTTGGTTCGACGCAAAAAGTCAATCTCGCATAACGAGTCGGCGTAATTTATAACAGTCATAAGGTTCGTGAGATAATAATGAGATTGTGGCACATGGGAAAACGCGGCACAGCTTTCTCGACTGAGCGATCGTAAAACTAGTATTTACAACCATTTTCTTGGCGATGTCTTTGCGCTGCGTAGATGCGGAAATATACTACGGAAAACACTCGGAAGCCGTCGGATTATTATTATGACCTTACATCACGGCGAACGAACTCTTAAATAATTTATACCTGCGCACGAAGCAGGTACCATTTGGGATGATCGAACGGTCGGTTTTTTGTTGACGCACTTTTTTCAGTGGACAGGAGCAGCTGATAAAAAATGCAGACGAGTTTTTTTTAGCCCATTTGCTTTTTAATCGCTGCTCTGCTAAGTGAAAAATTATAAGCGATTCATTGTCGTGATTAATTCGAATCGGCTAGTGATTTTCATGATTGATTGGGGTGCCGTACAAGTAGTGGTGCAAGGCCGATTCTGGAGTAACAGGTAGGTCAAATCATGACATCGTTATGCGATTTGGTAACTACTCCGATCGATCATTAGACGGTTACGCGTACTCACATAATATTGTGAAACGTCATATCTGATACATTGTCGGCCTGACGTCATTCTTATAACAAATACTTAACAATTAAACGCAGAACTTTTGGGAGATCGATGAATCTTCGGCGAGAGAGATAGACAGTCTTGTGATTTATATATTCTGACTTTGATACGTATCGCTTCGCTTACTATTTCTTTATTAAAATTAAACCCAGCCTTGATCCGGTATCACTCACTTCGAGAGGAAAAAAGTGAAGGATAATACTGGCGGGATTCAGCTTGAATTATAATATTCGCTTAAGATTCAGCATTCAAAATCGATCTCCGCGGTAATTAATTAAAAGGCACGAAATTATGCTCGTGAATCCTCGGCGTATTAGTTCAATTTCATCGAATGGAATTACAGAATTTTTTACATCAATGCGGCCAGCGAAAACTCGGGTTTTCGCAATCCTATAACTAATTGATGAGACTTCGCATTCTATTGTAGTCGATGGTGTTTGGAATTTCACTCGATCTGAAAGAGCTCTATCTGTATATATAAAGGTAATTACTGAGTGAGAAGAATTCTGAAAAATTTAATATCGTCTAGATCCGCAAGATAATTATGGAAGCATCTAAATAATTTAGACAGGACTTAGAATTCTTATAAATAAGCTTCAGCAGGGATGATCATTTTTTATGTCTGAGTTATGTAAACTCTACTTTTGACATACATTTATCAAAACGGAACCTTCATTATCTTATTACCAATGTTAACAACAAGATCATTTTTAAAATGTAGATTACTTTATTCTCATCTCCATACTTCACATCATGATTATTGAAATCATCTATTTTGCAAAACAACAATCAAAAGTTTTATCTGAATACTTGTGAAATTGAAACTTATCAGTTTCATTTAACGTGATAAGAAAAACCTTTAGGGCGTCTGAAACCCTGTCTTTGTACTAGTTCAAAGTCCGTTAATTGTTACAACTTTCGAGACTCGGTGGTTCTTCAAAGAAGTGAACTGAATTTCGAAATTTGTTCTGCCGAAGTTGTTGGGCTCGAGCTCTCGGCAACGGTTAAAGTGGTGGTGTGGCAAAGGCGAACGAAAAACGTTAGCTCGTAGCCCGGAACGGAAAAGACATCTCTAAGCAAGAGCGTGTGCGAGGAGAATGCGGCGAGAGCACTTATAAAGCAGCAGTGATACAGAAAGGAAAAAGTTCTCACTGTGGCGTCAGTGCATCGAGCTGTTCACACGACGGGAAAGCGTAATTACAGCGCGAAAGGCATTGGCCCCGAACACGTTCGCCGCTCTCGTCTGCAGCTCCCCCATTGACCGTTCGCGTCATTGTTTCTTTCGTCGAGTTAGTGCGACTGTCCATTCGAAGGAAAGACGGTACCCAACGAGCACCTTTCAACCCCAGCAACCACCCTACCAGCCCATTAGAAGCACGCATTTTTTTACTGGGGCGGATACAACAAGCCAGTCAGCGTGGACCGTTTCAACAAAATCGCTTCATAATGGCTCTTGGCAACGCCTGTAAAAAGTCTCTTCTCTTTAGTTCCGCTACTGCTTAATTCCATTAAAACCCAAACGCCAATTACTGTTACATAAAAATAAACTTTTAGTTCCACATTTTTAGGGACCTCCTAAGTCTGGGAAACTTTGTTGTAAAATACTGGATGATCTATACTTAACAAAATGGTACTATTTAAAAAGGAAATGAAGTCTGGAATGGTACTAAATTTTTATGGATATATAACTTGTTTTTAAGATAATATATCAATAATTTATTTTCTGTGATGATGAAATCAATGTTTTGCAAATTTAGGTACAGATTTTTGATTTGTTGGAATTTGATTTTCAAATTTCAAAGTTTAAAATTCAAATTTGAAGACTCTTGAAATTATCGAATCAAGAACTTGTGAAATTTGGTTTTATAAGATTTTGTTAAATGATATAACGAGTTGTATATGTTTGAATATGTAAAGTCTGATCCGAAATTCAGTAACTCGTTAATATTTTGGAATAAAGATTAGATTGAACTTCTAATCTGACCATTCTATAGTTGAACTGATATATTTTTCTATTTAACAATTGTTATTTCAACTTATCCTATCTAAATTCTCTAAATTTCAGTGAATTCAGCTCTTTCAATATCCAAGCGAAAGCCCTGTTGAGCGGTGGTTTGTTGAGGTTTTCGAGACTCGTTGAAAGTGGTTCAAGTTCCAACGAGTTCCGGGTAATGTTTGGGATTAGAGGACCAGCGGAATTGGTGGTTTTGTTTCGAGAGGCTCGCCTGTGTCAGAATTTGTGTATTGTTTAATAGTTAAATAGAAGGCATCGAGCGATGTACCTTGTTGGTTGGACAAAAATTTGCTCCAGAGCTCCAAGAGCCACCAGGCGGAGAATGAAAAATTTATTTTGTTCCCATTGATTACGTTCCGTGAATGTTTATCGACAAATACTTTCCACAAGTCGCGATCGTATTTGGTTGAATTGTCCCAGCGGTACAATAATCCGGCAAATATTTGACCGAGACTCACTTTGATATCCCGATCTTATTCAGCCTTGCTCGGCAGAATAAAAGGCCTCTTGTATGATCGTCCGAGCGACGTGAGAATCCGAAAAAGTGATCGCGCCTAATAACAGTTTTTTCAAACCCATAAAAACTTAATCGAATCTAACCGGCCAAGATCTTTGGAATCAGACCGAACTGACTTCCACTCGACTTTTCAACCACAAATACGGGTCATTTTTATGAGAAATTCATTAGAAGAGCCGTCGGTTGAGCAATCATTCATTTAATAAAACAAACCTAAAGCCGTCTCGGAGAAGGCGGATCAAATCATAACGACCAGGTCGAAATATAGGCACAACGTAAAATGGCAATAAACTGCCAATCATAATTAACTACGGATTAAGACGGGTATCGTGGCGGCAAAGCCGATGGATCCCCAAAGGAAACATACCGGATCTCTCGCTGTCTAGCTGCTCAACGACTGATGTGCCAGTAAACCAATCAGTAAAAATATTCGACCAGTTTGATTTGAATATTACGATTTAGATAGCCATGTTTGTTTTATTATTCCTCGTTTATCGGATTATTTTGTTATTTGGAATTTGTTAGCAATATTTTCGGGAAATTATCGCGTTATTTTGATCCCCTCACACGTGTTTCATCATGTTTATCTGTCAGATTTAATCCGTCATTTGTATTTAAATGTCTTCATTCACTCAATAAATTTCTCCTCGTCATTTCCGCAGTTGATACTTTGTTTATCATCCGTCGAATAGTTTCGCGTAAAAAAGACGATGTTTTGCGCATGCAAATCAGGTTCTCCCAAAATGAATGTCATATATTAAGAAACAAAGTGAGAGATAAAACAGGCTGAAACCGAAATAAGTAAAATGATAAGATTGATTCTCAAATGGACTTGGGAGTAACTTTTCTTGTTTGAAATCGGATAAAGCATGAATGAAAGATTCAAAGTAAACGCGCGGTGCCGATAAAGTGTTAATGCCTGTCCACGTTCGGGTGTTTGCATAAAAGAGGAGCGGCAGAACAAACTGTTTTTCGTCGGCGAAAACATTGGGTTATTTAAGCGGTGCGCGTTGATCGCGCGACTTTTCAAGAAGAGGAATAAGAAGAATCCAAAGCGAGCGCGCGCATTTGAAAAGACTCACTCGGAAGGCGCGGCCGTGTCCCATCGGAAATGTTTATCCATGGTGCCGCGGGATTTGGAATGCTGCCACTTACTCTACATACGTGAACCGAAACGCTAAGAACGCAGCTCACATTTCGCAGCGCCCTGACGATTTACACTCAGATTGCTTTACCGAACTTAAACAAGCTTGCCACGAATGCCAGAATATTATTTATTCGCGCGATCCTCGCGCTTGCACGTAATCACGCTCCCAGAAAATGCAGCTGCACCAGCTTTTTACCCGGTACGAGACTGTATTTGAAATTCCATTGAACGTATCCGTTATCGAGGAGACACAGTGTGTCCTTAAGCCTGCGGATTTTGACTTTAATTTTCAATACTGCGACGGGGATTTATTGCTTGTGCGAACGTGGAATCGTAATTCGATTTTGGAAATTAATTTTTCTAGTTCTACTGTTTTCCGTCTTGGCAACTGCATGGGAGTTGAACGAAGATTTTAATTGTAAAGTAATGAAGTTAAATAACGGATGGAGCGAGTTTCAATATGATTTAATGATAATGCATCGTGTTCAAATAAATTTCGCCGACGATGTAGTGTAACGTGATGGAAGTTCTTATACAAAATTTCATAAATTTGCATATAAGTCTTGCCGAAGTGGATTTAGAAGTTGTTCAATAATTAAGGCTAAAATTTCATATTAAACTAGTTGAAATGCGATTAAATATTATAAAATGTTACTACAACTTAAATATGCACTTCTGATTTGAATCACGTTTCACGGTACATGAATTAATGGGCCAAAATACTTCGATGGAATGACAAACTATTATAAACTTCGACACATCGTTATAGTTTTCTCACACCGATTTAATTTGTTGATGGAATTATTGTTTTAGCGACGATGCTGATGTTATTCGTAATCAGAATTGTTGTATATGCCATGCAGATTATTACGAACGTGATTGAGTTTGAAAATCTAATTCATGTGTTAATACTTGCGCGGCACTTAAAAATAAACAAATATTTCATTTCCTTCAACTCTTATCGTCTCTATATCTTACCTTAAAGAAATACCAACATAAAATATTTAACTTCAATGCGTCATTATTTAATGTACGTAAACTTTGACTTTCGTATCATGTAAATGATAATATTGATATTCTTTCACGTTTAGTATTATATATTCAAACGAATATTTGAGCAAATTAATCATAATTTGAAATGAAATGTAATATTGTAACACAGTGTAAAATAATTGCAAAAACAATATTTGACATATACTCGTATACTTTACATTTCAGGACATATTTATTAAAAATTTATGGTTAAATACGTATCCAAATTTTCATGTCATTATATTAAAATAATTATATATTAATGCTTATA